>VCRD01002685.1:97344-107996 GCA_006783055.1 Trinorchestia longiramus
CACTTCTGTTCTCGATTTTTATCAATGATTTTCCATCCATGCCGTCAAACACGAGAATTTCTATGTACGCAGATGACGTACAAATTGCAATGACAAGCGCGCCGGCCAAACTATCTCAGACAAAATCAAATGCTGAAATACATTTAGAACACGTAAAATCATGGTACGACCGAAATGGTCTCAAGCTTAACTCAAACAAGACACAGTGCATCATTTTTGGTTCCAAGAACACAATAAAAAAGCTTCCGAATTAACTTTAACGTTAGGAAATGACATTATTGAACCAGTATGAAAAGTAAAAAATTTAGACGTCTGGTTTGATCAAAACATGTCTTTCACATCCCACGTGGAGAAAACATGCAGCAAAATTAACGGTACATTGATGTTCCTTCACCGCGTGAAGAACATGCTTGACGAAAAAACTAGATTATTTGCTATCCAATCTTTGGTATTATCCCGCTTTGACTACTGTGACTTGGTCTGGGGAGATATACCTAAAGGTATTCAAAAAGAGCTACAGAAATGTACAAATTTTGCTGCTAAAGTAGTATGCAAAGGAAATTTCAGAAAGAACGATCATGCAACACCTCTCATGGAAAAGCTTAACTGGACCCCGATAGAACAAAGACTACTCATTCACAAGGTCAAATACGTATTTTCCTCTCTATATCGCCCTCAAAGTTCAGCCAACGTTGTTAAATTTTATCCACCCACTACCAAGGGTGTGAAACCTGATCGACGCCACGATGTTAACATCAGTTTCCACTCGTCCGATGGTGGACAAAGGGCTCTTTCAATTTTAGGTGCATTGCTTTGGAATAAACTGCCCACGCATATGAAGAAAAACCAATCAATTAAAAATTTCAAACAAACGTGACACAACATTTTTGCATATCAAAGTAGCAAACAAATACAAAAATCTTAGCTCCTATGCATGATCAAACAAAATTAACTTAGTAACAAAACATGCTCCATATAAGTGTCTACCATGTGTTTGTGTCACACAACTTAAGTATAAACTGAAATAGAGCTAACAATATTCAAACGAAACATACGTATATGTCAAACTCGTGCTATAATTCCTTAGCTCTGGAGTCAAATCGACTAATTTAGTTTTATCAAAAACCGGAATGTTTTTACTTTTTACTTTTATTTTGTTTCTGTTATATTTCAGGCTTATAAATTGGTGCTTTTTTATTCTTATAAACGTTAACATGTTAGAAAGATTTAATTTTTCATTGAGCATAAAAAAAATTCTAGATAGATTATAAATTGTGTTTTGCATAAAACTAAATAGAATTTTATGTGAATTAATGTTACTCTTCAGATTATTCTTCTTCCGTGGAATTTAGATGTATACGAGTATATACATATGTATTATGGGCATATGTGTATGTGTTTGTATGTACATGCATGTGATATGTGCATGTATGTATATGTATGTGTATGTATGTGTGTGTATGTATGTATATATATATATATATATATATATATATATATATATATATATATATATATATATATATATATATATATATATATATATATATATATATATATATATGTAATTTTTACGTTATTTTTGTTCGTATTGAATACATAATCAAAAAATTCATCCGTCAATGTCAGTAATTGCTTTGCTACAATAAGTGACTGAAACCTCAGAACTTTAGTCTACTACAGCTTTTCTTCTCTATATCAACATCTAAGTATTGAAAATTTGACACATTCACTGTTATATCTTATTTTTTTTACTCTCTTTCTCTGATATGTAACGCCCATTCAGATTAAACACGATGATTAAAGATAACTGTAATAATGATTAAATTAAATCGATCATCATCAAGCCATACTATACGGTCAACCAGTAATTAGAAATTACAATTTCAATTTAATAACAATCACAACTTGTGTTTTAAGTTTTCGCTCTCATAATATTCCTTTTTCGGTATTTCTCGGATGTTAAACATCCAATTCAGTTAAATGTAATGATGTAAAATCTAATCTGTACCTAAAGAAAGTATTTCGCTTGTCACCTAAAATGCGTATAATATCTACCACGTCAGAATTTATATGTATCACCAATGATTACCTCTTAAGTCATCACTGAAAAAGCGAAGTTTCATTTGTTTCCCTCATGTATATTTAACGTTCATTGCGTGATGTGAATGTTTATGTATACCCGTAGGTACTGCTGTTCTATCTTCTATGATACTATGCATAGAATACCTACCACTTAAGGATTTTATGATGAGGCATCTTTAAAAACCAATGCTGTTACATTTCTTATGTACCAACTTTATTGGAAATATACGTTTATGTTTGTTTGTTTGTTTGTTTAAGGATTTGCTTGTGGTTTTTTTAGAAACCAATTTTAGCAACATAAATTAGGAAATTTGACATAAAATAAAAATAATAAAATTGAAATAAAAATAGGTTCATTCTTAGCCTTTCAATATTCATAAATCTGAATTAAATAATGACCACAGAATAGTTGAGTTTAAACTTTCAAATGAGTAGCTTTTAGGTCTGTAATAATACAGAATTTTTCCACATATAAAGGAAATAAAATAATTCTTAAGGTGACAAAATTAGGGATAAATGCTATAAGCTAAGTCCTAATTTTGCATCAACTAGTCAACAGGGTCTGGTCTTTCTAGTCAACAGAGTCTGGTTTTTCTAGTCAACAGAGTCTGGTTTTTCTAGTCAACAGAGCCTGGTTTTCTGGTCAACAGAGTCTGGTTTTTCTAATCAACAGAGTCTGGTTTTAGTGTTAAAATCATTGTAACTGGGTTTCTAATCAACAGAGTCTGGTTTTCTAATCAACGGAGTCTCGTTTTAGTTTCAAAATCATTGTAATAATTATCACGACAATCTCTAGTGAGATTAATGAGATAAATGCTAACTTATATTTTATGAAATAAATGCAAACTTATATTTAATGAAATAAATGCTAACTTATATTTTTACGTGCTATTACAGAGATATGAATGGTACATTGAGTGATACCGTTCATGCTACATTACCTCGGTTTTCTAATCTCTAGAAACAATTCCTAGCACTTGATTTTGCTCTAATAATTCACGGTGCAGAAACAAACACTTAAAAAACCAAACATACACCAAGGAACACAGATACCACTGGAGAGTTAAACACAAATTAAGAAAAGTCTGAAAATACTTAGGACATAGTATGCTCACCAGGGAATTCTAACCTAACGTCACATGTTGAAGTTCAAGAGTGGCGTTGCTGGGAGAGCTACGTCTAGATAACGAGCGTGAGAATGTTGCTAGAAAAAGTTTTGATTGGAAATACTCTCTGGCTAACGCTCTTAATATAAATATTATCATTATAATGTGCACTAAATATGCACGTTTTAATTGTAAAGAGTTCGTAAAAATCACTCGAAGTTTAGGCCTATTTATATTACCAAAAATGAAGGTTATTTTAATATTTGTAATTTTATAACCTTTAAAGGGGTAGCAGGTCTACTACAAAACCTCAAATTTTTTATACCTGCACCTTCAGTTATCTAGATGCTTTCCTTTCTAAATGAATTCTATTAATGCTGGTACTGCTGCAAAAGGAAATTAGCTACATTTCTAGTGTGTACACATTGAAAAGCTAATCATGTGTGCCACTTCAGACGCCAGTAATATGTTAAAGTATTTAATTTTAAGTTAAATAAATAGTTCTGTAAACTTAATTTGTGATTTGTTCTGAGATCACGGCATGTCAATAAAGACAACATCCAACGACCTCATCATTTATCCTACGGGGCACGTTTAAGTCCCGGACAAAGGTCGCCTTCTCTTCAAAAATCCAGCCGAACGACAATAATAAAGACTCAGTACCATGTTTATGTATGCAAACATAATAATAATCATAAAAACCATAACGATAGGAAAACTCCAAACCAAATTAAACCACCTCACGGTAAATTTCTGAATCACATCTCAGAATCATCATCCAATCGTATACATATATGCCCATGTGGGAAGTTTCCATGGATTATGTAACAAAATCATTGAATGTAACATTGGCTTACACTTTGGCTGACAGACACTGTTTCCTCCATGCAGTAGCCCTTCAACTTAACGAAACACTGAACACAATGTAAGCCTATGAATTTTTAATGAAAGCCATCGAAACTGAGAGCAGAACAAATAAAAACTACTACACAAATTTTATCGACGAGGACAGTGGAAGACTTGATCTTTTGGTACACAAATACCTCCATAATAAAATATTCGATCATGCAGCTGGGGACCTCATCCCGCAAATTACTTCCAATGCTCTACGAAAACCGATCCATATCTACAGTGAAAGGGACGACGGCATATGAAAGACAATAGTTCAGCCTAAAATACCACGGAATATAAACAAATCCCCATTATTAGTCCATCTGAAGGACTACCACTATTGTGCTCTTATTAAGGAAAAAAATGCATTCATTAATAAAACATCAACGTCCAGATGACTAGACAAGATATGGTATGCAGAAGGTCATTAAATTGACCAGATGAGATGGTTTGGATTCGGCGTATGGTGTCGATGTCATTTCTTTCTATTCTACTGTTGAGAGAATATTGTCTCCCACAAGTAAAGTGTTAAGAGGTCTCTGATAATTTGGATTGGAAGAAATAGTGGAGGGAGTTATAGGTATGAGGTCGTAAGAGCTAATGTGGACGTTTAGTTTGAATAGCTGTTCAATTATAAACTGAATGTTGGATAGAGCAGTGGAGACTGATGTCGGTTTAGGTGGTACACGTTTTTCTAGGATTTTTTGCAGTTGTGTTGCCGTAAGGGCCAGGTCGCTATTTAATTTGTGGATAACGTGTGAGCTTTTTATTTGCATAGGATGCAGAGAGCCATCAAAACTAACGCTCTTACTAACATTGCCTTGCCCTGAGATTTGAGTGGGGACTCGGATGGGAGTCGCCTGCAGATCATATAAACTTATGAAAAAATTTAGTTCAAATAACTGGTTAATTATTAAATGGATATTGGACAGAGCAGTAGCAATTAAGGTAAGATGAGGGGGGAAGCGTTGCTGTAAGATTTTTGCTAGTTGAACTGCTGTTAGATCCAAATTGCTATTTACTTCATGGACCACATGCAAAATTCTTATTTGTAAAGAGTGCAGTGATTCATCAAAAGTAATTGTTTTACGTACATTGCAGCGCACTGCGAGTTGAGGAAAACAATTTATAGGCGTATCAGAATTGCTTATAGCATATGGAGTGTTATTTTCATGACAATGAATTTGCTTAAACGAATTCTTAACATTAGGCTTATACTACAGGGTGTCTCAAAAAAATGTACTCACTCTTTAACCGTTACTAACATGCTGTCTTCTTTGTGTTGCAGGTGTGAGGTTCGAACCTTTGCGAACATGATTAAATGTGATTAAAGAGTCATGTTCGCAAAGGTTCGAACCTCACACCTGCAACACAAAGAAGACAGCATGTTAGTAACGGTTAAAGGGTGAGTAATTTTTTTTGAGACACCCTGTATAACACGTTACTATCGTGAGATGCGATTTGGTTTCTCACATTAGCGTGAACTGCTAGCTAGAACTGCTTCGAGACGAAGAAACTAGGGATTAGCGAGGTGGTGTCTTAATTAATCTAGGGTAGGAAAAAAAGGAGAAATAACAAATGAAAAAGTTTAATGAAATAGTCTAGCTGTACTTAAAAGAATCGATGAAAAGATGCATTAAGAGAAACTTCTTAGCTTTAATTTGATATGTACCTAAATGCCGTTTGTGGGAAGAATAGGTAAGAAATAATTCTTGGGACCGGAAGGTAAAGATATCGTTAGTGGACTCGAAAACGAGTGTCAAGAATTAGCGTGTCCCATGGAAGCAAGGATGATTGTAGGAGATTTTATTTACATACTGCACATGTCCGGATTATTAGCTTTAATTTGATATGTAAATGAAGATTGTGGGATCAATAGATGAAAATTAATTCTTGGGACCGGAAGGTAAAGATATCGTTAGTGGACTCAAAAACGAGTGTCAAGAATTGGCGTGTTCCATGCAAGCAAGGTTTATTGTTAGAGGTTTTAATTTACACACTGCACATGTCCAGATCATTAGCTCTAAGTTGATATGTAAATGAAGTTTGTGGAATGAATAGATGAAAAATAATTCTTGGGACCGGAAGGTAAAAATATCGTTAGTGGACTTGTAGCAAGAATGGTATCACTCTATGAACCATTCATCTCTATATCTTTAAATTCCCTCCTTAATAGCACATGCATTACAATTTATGTCCGGGACTTAAGCGTGCCCCGTAGGATAAATGATGAGGTCGTTGGAAGTTGTCTTTATTGACTTGCCGTAAATGTCGTGATATTTCTGGTTTGGTGTGGAACTTAACACTGTTTTTAAAAAACGATACTGCCTACAGTCTACATGTAGCTTGGATGATGGTGGGACCAGACAAAGGCTATGCCGACACGCCGCTGGCGTCACAGCGTTTGCCAGCTAACGAGTATCCCTCTGTCCCTTTTTCCTCTAATACAAATTCTAATTTATTTATATTTATTATATATCCTAACTTGTCAGGACACTCCCCATCTCGGACGAAGGCCAAAATGCAACCCAAGGGAACGACAACAGTCTACGTGGAAGTGCCAGGTGCTTCCAAGATCGGTATTATGTTTGGATGGCCCTCTCTACCGTCGCCCTGCACCCGGATTGTCGCTGAGTGCGAGGTCGATGAACGCGGAGCGTGAGAGAGCGTCTCTGCTAGTAGATGTAGTAACTTCGTCCGAGGCCCAGAGATTGCACTTGGTGTTGCAACCTTGGACAAGCACAACGTCTCCGATATTTCCATGATCTTGAGAGAGGAACGGGCAACTTGTTGAGAAGTGTATTCGTCCCTCTGAGACAGTCGACATACGTGAGCTCTGAGGTGCATGCTTTGGTGTTGATCCCGGTACATGCGATGCTTTAGAGTTCCTGCAACTGTACCTTATAATTTTCGTGCTTGACTTGCAGGATTTCAACGATCTCTTGATGTATAGCGTTTTTTAAATTTGACCTTTTTTCACAATTGATGTGTAAAGCGTCCCACATGAGCGTGAATGCAGTTACCGGGTCGTCTGATAGCTGACTCGTGATGCCTTGGATCAGCTCCCAAGATCGGCCTTTCGTGTTTGCCGTGAGGACAGTTATTGCGTCGTGCAATCCCATCCGGTATTGTTGTAATTGATGGTCAATGGCACTGCTCCGATTGTTGAAGAAGTGCACTTTACCATCAAAAAGTGGTGTCACTGCTTGAACCACGTTTGGCGCCGTGGAGCACTGGGGTTGGTGGCAGGTTGCCGTTGTTCATGTGTCGGGAAAAACTGATGTAGTTGGATCGTGTGGGGTTGTCTTTGATTCGCTCCCCATCTTGGACACAATGGGGGCCGGTGCTGTTACCTTAGGCCCTGACTCGTTCTCTGTCGCAGCTGGAAGGTCCTCGCGAATAACAGGCTGGTGGCGCCCTAGTGTCGCTACAAACGTGTCCGTTCGTTTGTAGGATTCGCGTGAAGTGATCTCTTCGTTGTTGCGGTTTTTGGCCTCTGTATCTTCATTTTCTCTCGTATGGTCTGGGATATCCTCGAAATCAAGGTCTTGGGTACCTGTGGCGGAGGGAGCCACTGACGTCGTCACTTCGGATGCTTGTGGGGATGTCCTCAATTCTCTCCCCATCTTGCGAAGACTGGGGGCTGACGCTTTTACCCTGCGCTCCACTGCTTTGTTATCCGAGAAGACTTGTGGCCCTTCAGGGTGCAGGGATGACTGGTGTCCTAGTGCCGCCACGAACTCTGCCGTTCGTCTGTAGGATTAGCGCGCCGTGATCTCTTCGTTATCGCGGTTTTCGGCCACTGTGTTTTCTTCTCTTGGGTGCTCCGGGATGTCTTCGAGATCGGGGTCCTCGGTGTCTATGGTAGAGGGAGCCACTGACGTCGTCACTTCGGATGCTCCTGGTGGTAGGGAGACAGTGTCGAGCGTTAGGGCTTGCAGTTGTGTATTTAAAATCAAGAGCCGATTCTTGACGTTGCGAACACCCTTCATTAGGGCGTTTTCAATATCGAGAGCCGCTGCCGTGGAGCCCTTGCTGATGAATCTAGACGCGAGAACTCCACTTGCTTCTGTCAGTTTTACGAGGGATTGCTTCAAAGCACGGCCGTAGTCTTGTAGTTCTTGTTCATTTTGTGTATCTGGGCCTCCGAAAGCGGCGAGTTCTTCCAACTCGGTTTGAAGAACCTCTACATCTTTCTCGAGTTTGTGGATTGGAGGCACTCTTGGTCTGGCACCGCCGTGTGTTGACTCCCGGGTCGACATTATTGGGTAGCTTGAAGCGAGCTTGCTTCTGTTACTGGACTATGGATTGTCCAGGATCTTCCCGTGCTTGCTCAAAATTAGCGGCCTGTGTTATGTAGGCCCTAATGTTACTTTGAGGCTTTACAGTGTGGCTTGGTGTTCTGTCACGGAGGGACTGCTGCTGGTCCGCTCTCTCGCTGTGAAGACGCTGCCAAGTCCCCGTCCTCCACCAAATATCACTGGCATCCAACTCCGACAGCTGACCAAAAATATCACTGTCCGGGACTTAAGCGTGCTCCGTAGGATAAATGATGAGGTCGTTGGAAGTTGTCTTTATTGACTTGCCGTAAATGCCGTGATATTTTTGGTTTGGTGTGGAACTTAACACTGTTTTTAAAAAACGATACTGCCTACAGTCTACATGTAGCTTGGATGATGGTGGAACCAGACAAAGGCTCAGGGTTGCCAGAAGGTTTTCGTGAATGGTAACAAATTCCCATCTCAAAAGGTAACAAATTGGATCAAAAAGTAACAAAATCTAAAATCTTCAAATAAATATTTTAATATTAAAGTAAGTGTTTACTAACCTTTCAAAAAGTAGCTCCTTCTTCAGCAATACTGTATAAGTCCTCTTGCGTCATTAATCTGAGTAATTCTCGAGAGGGCTGCGATTTCATGCAGTTAGTGCCACTGAGTAAATTTTTAGAGTATAGAAGCGCGTTTAAAGTTTCTGTTTTCAACCAAGACCTGTTTTTGCGTTTAGTATTATTTAAAAGGGAAAATATTCTTTCGGCACTGGCTGAGGAATGAGGCAACGCAAGTAGGCTCATCATTAACTTTGATAATAGGGGATATCGAAGTTCATCACGGCACTTTTCTTTTGAAACAGTGTACCAGAACTTTTCAGGTTCCTTGTGAGTTATATGGTTTGTGTCCTCCAAGGTGAGATCTCGCCACTCGGGATTCAACATTTCGTACTCTTCTTCAGAAATGATGTTAGGAAATTTTAAGGGAAGAGGAATGATAGAGCCAGGTTTTCCCACATTAACGTTGGCGGGATCCATAGCCTCAAGCAATTCCAACTTTTTAAGCAAATCATTCGACAGAAAACGGTTGAACATTTCTTTCATCAATTGAACATAGAAATTCAAGATGTTCACTCGAAATTGCTTCAGGTCCTTGTCAGAAATTTTTTCAAAATTCTCGCAATAAACAGCTTTTACTTTAGCTCCATGGTAAATTTCATCAATTGGAAGCTAGACTGAAGGATCATTAACAGTAATTGCTGGTAGATCCTTATTCTTAATCATTTCTCGTTTCACAAAGTAACTCAGGATAGTTTTTACAGAAATATAACTCTTCAGTTTGTGTAGTTGAAAGGTCTCAGTTTGAAATTCAAGGTTTATCTTATTGACATTGGGTAATATGAAGGCCAAGAATGAATAGTACATCTTATTTTGTGGGTACTGCAATTGTTCTAATATTGCTGCAGCAAATTATTGCAAATTTTAAATGGTAACAACATTTGTCGAAGTAGTAACAAAAGTAACAACTTGATGATATGTAAGCAAAAAGTAACACTTTTGTTACCAAAGTAACAATTCTGGCAACCCTGCAAAGGCTATGCCGACACGCCGCTGGCGTCACAGCGTCTCGGTGTTGCCAGCTAACGAGTATCCCTCTGTCCCTTTTTCCTCTAATACAAATTCCAATTTATTTATAATTATTATATATCCTGACCTGTCAGGACAATTTAAGTTAGGAGTAATCTCATTAATCTCACTAGAAATCGGCCTAATGATCATTATAGCATTTATAGGCTCATTTTTACATTTGTATTGATAATTTTTAGTGACAACATGGTGATGTATTTTATTGGTAATTAAATCAGTTCTAAGTGTTCCAAAAAAACTAAGGACGCCGATGTCGGCAACATTGAGCAGCGTTCTATCCGCGTTTCCGGTACGGACTTTATAAATATCGGCCCCCGGTGCCAATAGCTTTTGTCGCCGTTAAAATTCGTGTGTGTTGTGCTTAGGTGCGGGTAAGCATGTTATTCTAAGTATTTTAGACTTGTAATTTTTATGCTTAACCTTGCCAGTAGTATCTGATTTCTTTTGGTGTTCGTTAAGATTTTCCCCTGGTGGTTACTTCTTCTCCGATGAAGTATTAAAGCAAGTCAAGTGGTAGGAATTGTTCTATAGGACGACTGTGATAAATCAGTGACTGTGCTGTGGTAGAATAGAGAATAGAATAAGGCAATAGGAACGAGCCGTTTGGCCCATTCTTGGTTCAATACCGAAGTCCCATGCCGTCTAAAAGTAAATCC
>VCRD01002686.1:21943-59386 GCA_006783055.1 Trinorchestia longiramus
TGCAGTTGCTCTGACATCGAAACCTGAATTTTGGCAAATATAATGCCACTAGTAGTACGACTTGCCCCCACATCACCCTACATGAAGGATAAAATGGTAATAATCCTTACTTTCCCATGATTTTTCGAATTTAACTGGCTGGTTTCAATCCCTCTACGTCAATTCCCTGACATATATATTCCCGAATAATAATTGAGGCCCTAACACAACTGTTTTTCAGAGGATAAATACTTTCGAAGATTTTTTTAAAGTAAAATTATATTATTTGTTAAGTTATGGGTATGTAGAGACTCGGAAATATCGTAATTAATTTAGAACGATCAAGGAGTTGATACAAAAATATGAGGTATTTTAGTAACATTTTTGGAGTTAATTTTTATACGTTTCATGTCATTTGAAACTAGTATTTTAAAGTTAAAAATTCAATCGTAGTTACAACTTCAAATTGTAACTCTCGTTTATAGAACACCATAGTCAACCACGAGCCTATAGGCTAAGTGCCCGTCAGTTTGTAAAGTTGTTGCTGTTTGGGGTATTTTTAAGCAACCAACTTTAACAAAACCTAATCTAACTGCCCGTGTGACCTTACTCAAGGAGAATAAAAGAACTCATCACAGGAACTCAGCTTGTATTCCAGGAAGTTGGCACGAGAAATAGCTTGGAAATTCTTGGAATGCTTAAGCCAGTCCAGACCGTCCAGATGATGGTTAGGCCAGTCCAGCTTCAGGGGTGAAGGCCAGTCCAGAGCTATAGCGACTGCGGCTTGAAATGTTGCACCAGTACAGTAGGTGTGTAGGGCTGCTAAAATATCGTGATTATTTTAGTATTAAATAATAATAAATTTAGTAATATTTTAGAGTTAATTTTTATACGTATTTCACGTCATTTGAAACTGGTATTTTAAAGTTAAAAATTCAATCGTAGTTCCAACTCCAAATTGTAACTCTCGTTTATAGAACACCATAGTCAACCACGAGCCTATAAGCTAAGTGCCCGTCAGTTCCTTCGCAAACGTTACCCAGTGAACAGTAATTTAATTCGCGCTCTCAGTCTCTCTGACGGGTTTCAGTTTCAGTTCAGTTCAGTTTCAGTCCCAGTCTCGGTTTACTGATTACAAGCTCTCAGTTTTGGTCTTCGATCTTGGCCCTAATTGCTGTTCTAATTTGGATGGTGTTCGTGAATAAAACTGCAAGCAACGAAGTCGACTGTATCACTTCCCCTCGAAGAACATCACCCACGAAATTATTACAACAGAAAAATAATACGTTCTCCAAAGGTGCAGTATGTGGCGTATCAGTGTGCGAGTGCAGCTGGTATAATATAGTGTAGTAGGTAGGTTCACAGTTGAGTGATCTCAGTGAGTGCACAGTGAGTGAGTGGCAGACGGTCCCCCAAATTCAGGGAATTATAACCTAACGTCACATATTGAAGTTCAAGAGTGGCGTGGCTGGGAGAGCTACGTCTAGATAACGAGCGTGGGAATGTTGCCAGAAACAGTTTTGATTGAAAATACTCTCTGGCTAACGCTCTTAATATAAATATTATTATTATAATGTGCACTAAATATGCACGTTTTAATTATAAAAAATTCGTAAAAATCACTCGAAGTTTAGGCCTATTTTTATTACTAAAAATGAAGATTATTTTAATACTTGTAATTTTATAACCTTTAAAGGGGTAGCAGGTCATGCTACAAGTTCCTTCGCAAACGTTACCCAGTGAGCAGTAATTCTATTCGCGCTTTCAGTCTCTCTGACGGGTAAGTTTTCCATTGACCATGTGTTAGGAAGTAATGCGTTTCACTTACCTACCATATATTCCCTAAATTTATCATTTTAGCTTTGCCTAGATATGAAGTTGTGCTTTGATTTGCGTTACTCCAAGATTTATAATTAAACTAAATATAAAACACTTTGAATAATAACTTTTGCATCAGCTATCAAATTCATTGTATAATTTCGTTTCACTCAAGTCTCTACGTTCGGGTATTTTACGACAAGCATACTGAAAGATCGACCAGCCATTTTGATACGGTTATTAAATTTCATGGCCCCGGGTAGAAGCTACATATCCGCATCTCGCTTTTTGTATTTCTTTGACTGCCAGTTAATTAAGTACGATGCCTTAGTGTTTTACTCCATAGTTGTTTTATAATGTTGTCTCGTGATATAAATTCTTTTTGCTAAATTCTGTATTTATTTCGAGTTACTTATGGGTCCTTATCCGGGCAGGTTTCAATTTCAGTTTCAGGTTTCAGTTTCGGTCTCAATTCAGTATCAGTTCCAGCTTCGGTTTTACTGATTCCAAGTTCTTAGTTTTGGTCTTCGATCTTGGCCCCAATTGCTGTTTTAATTGCAATCGTGTTCATGAATAAATCTGCAAGCTACGAAGCCGATCGTATCACTTCCCTGGAAGAACATCACCCACGAAATACTCGCAACAGAAAAGTAACACGTTCCCTAAACTGGTGACTCTAAACTCGTGACCCCAAAGGTATAATAGTATGGTGCTGGTAGAATTTTCAGCTATCAAAACTTTGCTTTAATAGTTTTCTCTGGTTTTATTTCTCTTTGCACGAGTGACCTGAATGAGGGAAATGAAAGGACTCCTGAATGTTACTTAACTTTATTTCAGTAAGGTGGCACGTTAAATGATTTAGATGATTTTGAGCAGCGTTGAGCCAGTCTGAAGCTTTCAGGGGTTAAGGATGACACAGTCCGGGGCAGGCCAAGCCTAGAACTTCAGTAACGGCAATTTGTTTACTGTACATGTATAGTGAGTAATTAGTTTGAATGCAGGATGTCGTGTGCAATAAGTAGTATGTAGGCGGTGAATTTATATACAGTGAGGGAGTGAAATACAACTAGTATATCACTTGCAGTGAGTAGATATTGGCATATCACATACAGTGAGTTTTATATTGCAGTGATGGTAGTACCCACGTAAGTATGTTTCTTGCAGTGATTTGCTGGTGAAGAAACGGTGTATTTCCTCAGCAGTGAGTTGTTTTAATTTGCAGTGAGTAGTTTTAATTTGCAGTGAGTTGTAAATAGTCAGTAGTGAAGAATGAGCAGTTCTAATACTAGTACAGTAGAAATACTAGTACAGCAACTAGTACAGTAAGCAGGTAATTGTGAGCAAGTGCGGATGACTCCTGCCCAAAGGCCATCTAGTCCGATGCACAATTCAATAATAATGATAGTGGTCGACGACTCGACGTCGCTATAGACAAGGCTAGAACAATTGATGAATGTTGCCACCAAATGTGTCTTGAGTTATTATTGGTAACTGGAACTGGTTATTAATTTCAAATAAAATGCGTCACTAAGTTATCAAGAGAATTAACTATGAATTATAAAAAACCAATGATAAACTTCTATAATGATAATTACGCTAATTTATAGTGACGGAAATGACATTTTTGCTAATTTATATTGAAAAGGTACTCGCTATCATAACGAAAGGAGATTAGAATTAAGATTATCAAATATACAATATGATATGAATGGTATATAGAGCGATACCATTCTTGCTACATATTTTCTTTAGTGCTTGCTAATGTTATTTCAATGCTTTCGAGTTTTCTGAAATAAATTTAAATTGCTGATCTTTCCACTACATTGCAAAGCTTTAGCTCGAGCTACTTTATTCCCTGTTTTCGTACAAAATTCAGACGAAATATGTTTAAGATATTCAATTTGTTTAATGTTATCTCTCATATAATAAATAAAATAGTGTGATTTTAGGGCAGCAATTAATCAAGATATGTACAGGACTCTTAATATATCATTTGTCCCGAGTCAGTGAAGAAATGTTGAGTCAAGTTCTATAAAAGGGTGCAGGTATACTGCATACATACATGTCATGTATGTCATGTACGATCCTGTTTGCAATAAACGATTTTTTTCTCTTTCTTTATTATACACCACTAAAAAGCCTCTGATTATGTGCGTTCTGGCCCTGTTATCGATTAATTATTATAACTTTGTCACTTGATGGCTGATGGGCATCTTCCAGGTAATGAAGGGTTACAGCGTGATGAAACGCCTACTCTATGTTTCTCTATGACAGTCCTGTTGTGTCTCTCTGAGTAAGGTTCGCTCAATTTCCATTAGTTCATACACGAGAAAAACAAATGAATAAAACAAACTTTGTCTTCTTATAATTGGTCCTTACAATATATGAACATGATATCTGAATAATAACTTTAACAATGTGAAACAATATTTGGAAAACATATTTAGGACACGAATAATTTAATTATGTCAATTAACATAATTGAACATATCTTGATAGCAATTTCAAGTGTTTTCTCGTTTTATAACTCAGCACTAACGTATTTTTAACATGAATAATATATACCTCGTCTAACTTGTTAACTTTCTGTCGAACAATATGTTTTCATTCTTTTAAATCAGAAATCTACCTGGGTAGAGTAAATACGTTTAAACTTTTACATACGGTATCGTTCACATGGCAAAGTGTAAGTTATTCAGTTTTAACTGTAAAATAAAACAGTATCTGAATATCATATTGACAGTACGGAGGTTTTGAACCAAATATATTGCAATACTCTGAAATACTAGTTTCATAGTACTCTGAAATATTAGTTTCATATCTTTAGAAACCGAAGAGATAAAGAGAGTGAAAATTGGCTGAATGGCCACTTGACGTACACGGAATAGAACGAATAATGAGATCATGAAACATTTTAATACATAAGAAACACACTATTTATTAATGAGAAAATAATCTACTACTTGAAAGTGGTCATTAAAGATTTACTATAACATTATCTAAATATTAGAATAGAATAGAATAAGGCAATAGGAACGAGCCGTTTGGCCCATTCTTGGTTCAATACCGAAGTCCCATGCTGTCTAACCGAAGTCCCATGCCGTCTCAAAGTCCCATGCCGTCTTTAGTGGGAAAACCCGCCAAACATTGAATATAAATGACTGTAAACTGTCGATCAAAAAACTAAAACTTGCCGAGACGAAACACTGGTAAAATCCCTTGAAGAATAAAGCATAAGTTAAACAATTCTCTCTGGCCTATACAAAATGAAGCTAAATTATATTGAATGTTTGTTAGACGTGAAACTGTGAATAAGCTCAATTTTCTTTGTCATAGTGAAAAAACTAAGAATGGAAAGAAAAGAAACTTCGTTCCAATAAAGTGCACATTATATGTACATTGGTGTTTTAATACCAACATCATATGGGCACTGATGCTGTGCCATGCGATTGTTGCTGTTAAACCATGAATCAAACCGAATACAGTGTCATTTATCATTTACAATTCAACAGCAGTAAATCAAATTTGTTATTGGATATAGAACATTTTTGGAATATTCTTGTTAATTTAATATCGTGGTAGAACATTTTGTTCGTTGTTTATTTTTTAGCTGGAAAAAAGATGAGAACAATTATACAATGAAAGAATTTTATCACTAAATTTGATAGGAAGAAAATTTCATGGAGAAAAAACTGTAGTTTCTGTAGTGGAAGTACGTACAGATAATTTTTACTATGCCTGCATTTATGAATCAAATTTTTATCACTGAATTATTGGAGTTAAATTCAAAAAATATGCATATATCGTAAAAAAGTAATCATAATAAAATACGATTAATTATACTAATTACTTCGATGCCAGTAAAACATGCAAGGTATTATTTTACAATGAAATAAAATCTTATGAAAAAATTTCAATATCTTTTTTACAACAAGATATTAACGATTCAAAATGGTTTTGCATGACAAAACGAAGTACAGCAGCTGAGGTGATACCTGATAAGCAAGTTAATTCGTTTGAGAAAGTATAGTTTATTTGATTAAAAAATGCAAAGCATCAATATCTGATTCAAATGTTTGAGGAAGTAGTGCAATGATTTGTATCTACGGACCTTGCTTTCTCTTGTGAAGGGATAAAATGTGTACACCAAAAGCTCCACAAAAACCTCTCGAAACAAAACTTAATGCCAGAGTTGCATATATGTTGACGGTGTCGACACAGTAATAGCGATGTTTTAAAACCACACACTAGTACTGGATTACTACAAAATAGGTTTCCATAAGTGTCCAGCTGTTTAAGTGTTGAAGTACATTTAGAAAAATAGATTATGTAAAAATAAAATATTCCAGAGTCACAGCTGCATTCTATGAAATGAATTGGCATTCGTATATTATTCGACATAATGGAAAATATGCAGATTGAGTCAAACATTCATTTCATTATCTTTTTATGCAGAATAAGCAGAATGTACTTACAATTAGAATACGAAAACACACAAACAATCAGACGCCTTTGGCTCACCGGAAAAATTTGCATTTAAATTGCCTGGGAGCTGTTGTCAAATTTTTACCGTTAAATTTACTGCCTTATTAGATTTTTTGTTCACGCTGAGCTACATGCCATTCATATTTGAAATACCGCCAAACTACTAGTGGGTTTCTTGATAGCATGAATAACTTTGGAAAAAAATTTGGATCTATGTGGAAACAGCTTAAAAAGAGTTTTCATCTCACGAGTAATTGCCAGAAGCGACGGTAATTAGAATATAGTATCACAAACAGACAGATGTGAACGTTACATCAGACAGAGTGATGGTTGTGAAGCCACTATGATGCTAGTAGAAAAAAGAGTTATTCACAAAAGAAAGCTACCATGTTCTGGCGGTGGTCAAAGCGAGATTTGATAGAAAATCCTCTTAAGAATAGCGGACAAAGCATTGCATTGGAGATGTACGAAATGAACTGCAACGAATAGAGAATTTTAGGTGCAAAAGGGGAAAATTGTGCAGACAAAAAAAAACAAACGAAGAATAAAATCCTGAGTTTAGAAAAAACTGATATATGATGACGTACGATGAGCACACATGACACTTTCAATAGAATAATTTTCGTTCTGATGTGAGTAGTAGGAAGAAATTGAGCTACAAGCTGCTACTGTCATTCCCTTATTCAATTAAATTGCAGGCGAAATTCACAATACAATAACTAGACATACCAGTCAGGACTTGGAAAGAGGGCCCTCTGTATTTCATTACTGCCTTGTGTGTTAGAATTGCTTCTGTTATATAGTATGTACCACCACCTACGAATCATCGGCATCAGGACTCAGTTCTCAGTGCCTGTATTCTTCAATCATACAGTGATTGGTGCAACTAAATTTGCACAAACAGATTTTAAATATTTCAAGCACACCAACAATTTAGACAGAATTTGCCGTGCACAAATACAGTCGCAGCGACAGCTCAGCAACACAGCGTTCATCAGGGCTCACCCAGAGACGCGGGTGGAAGCGACGAACGTTGAGTAAATATTGTAGGCCTAGCATGTCTCTGCCTTGTCCAAACCTCTACGTCTGATTTCTGCAGATGTATCAAAATAACTTCGAGCATAAATAAAGAAAAAATAACTTTGGCTCAGAGGCAGTGCGCTGCACTTCTGCATCATTGATGAATAAGAAAAAATTCTTGTGCACAAACAGACTACATCGGAATAGATTTACTGGATTTTATAGACGAAATTTGATCCGTAATTGCAACTGACGGAATGTGCGTTGCATTATGAATGACAATTAAGGAAATTATGCAAGAAGTAATTCGCCGTGTGAGACTAGCGATCCTGTAGAGAAAAGAACAAAGGGAAAAGGAAAACTATTTTTATTGACTTAGGATGTGCAAGAACTGGTGAGTGCGCTCAGACTTTCAAGTAGTAGCAATAGAGCTTTCTGGCCCTATGAAGCTCGAAACACCTTTCACGGGAGGGTAAAATAAGATATTTATTTAGAGGAATAAGAATAAATTCCTACAAATAAACTGACGAGGAAAATTATATGGTTTTGGTATATTCATATCATGTTAACATTCCAGTGATCAACACCAGTGTCTGAAGTATGTTTTCTTATTGAGGAAATAGATACTATTAAAGAGCTTCTATTAAAATCAACACTTCCAAAATAACATATATTTCTTACAGCAGTCGAGGAATTTTATCATGCAACAACAACCCTACAAAGAAATAACAACGGATAATTTTGAAAGAAACGAATATTAGGAATAAAATTAAGTGTTCGAGTATCTATACTTTCCCTAATTCTAGTACGATGACTCAAGGATCTCTCAAAGCATTGAAATTGCAATGGATCTCCGCATGAGATTCATTACGGATCAATGAATTTATTTTTCGTCCAAGTTATTGATGAGGCATCAGCTTGCGTTGATTTGAGGATCAATCAATGCTTTTAAGCAAGCAAGCATTTTTTTGTTGGTTTATGCACGTTCCCATACTCATATTTTACTTTCTGAGCATATTTTCTTCTAGGCTTACAATGAGTATATTCCCATTATTTTATTTGGTTACCTGAGCACATTTTATTTCAAGTGTATGAACATTTCCACGTAATTATTACACTGTGTTACCCGAGGAGAAGCTGTACACTTATTTTATCTTTAGCTGGAAAATTGGACACTGAAGTAATTTGAACATGAATATATCTAATTTACAAAGCAGTATATCTTTCGTCAAATTCTAATCTTGCAAAAGTTATTGGTCAATAACAGTGTGCGTTACTTCTTTTGAACGTAAAATGTTCGTTCGTAAATGAACCTTCGCAACATTACGGTGCACAGAAAATGCATTCAAATCACCAAAGTAATTTATCTAACATTTCAAAAGAATATTTGCTGAAGTTTATTTCAAGGGAGTATCTGAAGATATCATTAACTTTGCTACGAGGCATGCACTTCTGTGCTTTACTGAAATTGTGACTGTTAGGAACAAAGTAATATTTTTTGGACGAATTTTCTTTGGTTTGAGAACCAGAAAGATTTTTTTACGCTTGTAGAGCTCTTCATTTGCTCATCAAAGATGCCCAGTCCTACTCTCCCAGGACATCCTAAAATACGAGTGTTAATCTTGGGCTTTATTTATTCTTGTTAGAAAAGTAGTTCCAGAAACGAAAAATGAAACAAAATAGAAAAAATAAAAGCCAGCAGAGTTGACTCTACATCTTCAAGTCTTGAACGCCTTGAGGAGGAACTTCCGTAGCTTGCCTGCTCTATTTGATGAAATATTTTTTTCAGTGATCTTAGAAGAAATAGTTAGAGAGGCGGTATGAAAATAATGAAGAAAGAGTTGGATTTTCCGACACAAGTGAGTGCTCCCCACTGTGTGAGCACGGCATCACTCACCAAATTAAATTTTGTTAGTTATTTTGTGATGCTCTAGAGTCTAGACTACATTTTCCCTTTTCTAGTTCTCTTTCTGTTTCGTGAGAAGAAAGCCTTTTCTAGTTCTTGCGCACTTGACCTCCTTCAGGAGTGTCTTGCAGATATTATAAATCTACGTCAGCCTTGGGTTTTTCACCTTCTTGACATATTCTTCACCCCTCGTAAATAATGCATTGAGCAAATACGAAACACGTTCAGTCAAACGACCACCAGCGTCACACTCACCAGACTCCCCTCACACTGATGCTGCTGTTCTAGGCTTCGCGCAAAATAGAAAAATAAATATAAATGAAATACATAGTAAGATATTCAAACGACTGCAACTTTATTTATTTATTTCTGTAGTTTTATTATTTTTTTGACTGATGAGATAGCCTATGCTACTGCACTAACACGAGGAACATATCTGTAAAGATTCAAAAGCTGGTTTAAAATTTTCATGCAATCTCAGTAAAAGCGTTTGATCATTGTCAAAAAAAGTAGAGGTGTCAAAATTTTAAGTAGAGGTATCTTTAAAAAAAAACTATGTCTGTTTGTTTATTTGTAGTCTATGTATAAAACATGAAGATCAAAAGGTAAACATTGAAATGAATAACTTTAATTTCTAGAACATTGTTCACTTTCATAGGCTGTTTTAAATTCGTTATAAATACATAAAATAGGTATACCGGAAGTATTTTACTTAGGAGAAGAGATATATACGATGCAAATAAAGAACCGGCAGATGATCACATAAATTTCGTGGTTTTGAAATTCATTTCGTACAAGTCATTAATAAAAAAATTTTCAAAATATCTTTTAATTTTTAATTAAACGTAATTGAATTTTAAATGCTTTGAATTTATTTATACACAATATAGTAGAGATCAAGCCACGAATATAGGAAGTTTCTCTCGCTCCAAGTTTTTGCATAGGTCGCTTTACTGAACACAAGGGATGACCTTCATAAAATATGACTTCTTTAAGACAAGAAATCTGACCGACGACTGATTCAAGCGAGGACGCTGTCGTGACCTAATGGGCATCCTGTATACTCCTGAGTTATCTTGACATGTTTTATAAATAGAAAATTAGAAGTCAAGGTTAATTCGGTTACAGTAAATCAAGTCGTATAAATTGCTATGAATTTAGGTAGAAAAGATGTTTGAGATAAGGTAATGCATGGGACTTCGGTATTGAAGCATGGGACTTCGGTATTGAACCAAGAATGGGCCAAACGGCTCGTTCCTATTGCCTTATTCTATTCTATTCATTGACAGGAGAAAAAGGGAAAAAAATAACCTCAACACCAATACCATCATCAGCACCAATAACAACTATGAACATAAATCTTCTTGAATTTTTGAAACGAGTACACATTACTCATTTACAAGTACACGCTGGCAGAGAGTTAAGCGTGTGTTACATAAGTTTATTCCTGAATGCTTTCCTGGTCGCTTGCTGATCTTGTCGAACGGACTCACACGAAGCAAATGCTTTGTGTGTTTGAAAGTACAGTAAAACGACATCCAAACTCTCTTTTTTTGCTCTATCGCGCCATTGGTTGTCCAGTTATGACACAGATGCTGTATGATGAAGCGCTCAGATGATTGTAACTACAACTTAGTTGTTTGCAGTAACTGACGCACAAATACTTCACAAGTAGAGGTATGACGCAGATGCTGGATGAGCTGGAGCACAGACACTTGGTAGGCCCCACGTGCATGGCATGCGCTTACTTCAATGAATTTTAAGATCAAGTTAGTAGGTGGATCAGTGATCTATTTCTGAACAATCCACTTGGAGGTTTCCTGTGAGAGCTTACGTATTTGTAAAAAAATGGAATCCCATGAGACTATATTTGCTAACAGATTATTACACACTAACAGATTATCACACATCTTTAGAGATTATGATTGCATAATCTAACAGTAGAAAGTAGCGGTCAGTAGCTAAAGCTTAACATCCACGACTTGTTTGATTTTTCAACGTCCTTTAGGAAAGACTTCCTTAACTTACTTACTCTAATTAATGAAACTTTTTTCCGGTGTCGTTAAGGCAGGCAAACAAATTGATATACATGCTGCAAAAATTTCTATGTAATACAGTAAACTTTACATTCTGCTCACACTGCTAGCATCGAGTACAGAGCGGACGTGTTGCAGCCACGATGGGCGAGACATAAAACAATGCTGAAAGTAACATGATGTAACATGTATCATTTACAACCAGTAGATGAGCACAGACATCTGTGCTCTGATTGCAAGATAAAACGATCATGACATGCGAACAACTCGAACCTTTAAACAGGCAAGGTTATGAGTCAATTTACCGTCCGTAAATTCTGACTAACAAGAAGGAGTGCTCCATATATGGTGACAGATGCGCACAACATGTCTTCGTAGAAGCAAGGTAAATTGAATTCAGATGTTGAATTTTCTGACAAACCGGACTATACAGCATAAAATTGGAAGGTTTTTCAGGACCGGTGCAGATTTGAAGGGCAAACGCGCAATAACAAGTGTGAGAGACCGTCCGCCCTGCCCTTGGAGGGGGTCAAACAGCTTCAACTTTGTCTCTGTGGTCACGGTTACCAACATGGCAGGTGCTGCTCTCAGCGTTAAGGTTACAGACTAAGATGCTAAAATCTTTTACTTACGGAATCTAGTCTAAAACCTGTTTTGTGGATTGCTAATGTCTTTTTCTATTCACCATGCGCTTAAACTACAGTTCCACTTGTCTAACATTCAAGCGGCTCTTCCGTTTGCCACATAGTCAAACTACACTTCTGTATCATGCTTTTCTGAAAACTGCTTTTCTGTTTACCGCTCACCCTGAGCCACGACCTCCATTACGAAAGCAATTACAGGAGCTGAAAGACAAACGTCTCAATCACACGGAGCACATGAAGACGTCTAAAGCAGCCGCTCGGTGAGTATAACCGGCATTCCTTCCACTGCCTGTCTGGGTGTGAGTCAATCAAGAGAGAAGTATTGTATCTTCGTGTGTGTAAGCGACTGTGTGGTGTATTCGCACTAGCCAATCAGACAAGCATGACTGTGTGTTAATGTTAGGGTGAGACACCTCGGTAATTGTAGCACCCTATCAGCTGAACATTACTGTATCTTACAGTACACTGAGACTGTGTGCGTTGTGTATTTTTCGTCAACGGTACGATGGATTTGTGTTAGACATAATACCCGCAGGAACTAAGTGATGGTTAATGTAAGACAATAGAGCGTTTGTGAGCGAGACAAAATCAAAATATTTCTGTGGGGTTTCTTTTGTATTTGAGACTTATGGTAGGCAACCGCAATTAATGTACGCCAAAAGTGCAGTATACATGCGATTTAAGGAAATGGAAAAAATTTAATTTAGCAAAAAGACTTAGAGTGTCAACTTGGAGCAGTAACTATGAAAAGTCGTGGTGTAATTTTACGTAGTGGACTGAACAGCGACACTCAACTAACGCGCACCGTCTAAGTGCGTTTGTGTGAGCAGACTAGACGGCACTGCAGTCTTGTACAGCAAGTCTCACGGACTCTACGGCCATAAACTTGATAAGATGGTGGTCAAAACAGAGCTGACTGCTGCCAAAAAAACCCTCAAAACTAGAACAACTCGAGCGCGTCAAAACATTGACGAAAACACGTTGCTTCCGGACTTAAAAAATGCTTTCAAGAATGCTATAAAACTTACTCTTCTTTCCATAAGTCTGAAATGAAGGCTGATGCACTGCGAAGATTTTTCTGGTACCCTGGAAAACTTTGCTAGAAGCACAGTGTCAGACACGGAATTTTCTTCAAAACTATCCAAGCATTTTCACAACGCAGGATCCAGTGCATAAAACAACTCGACTTCACCGTGCATGTGTCTCAGATTTCTGACAAGGCGCATTCAAGTGCAAATCAACAAGCAAGTTTTTGAGAAATAGGCTCAAGTAAATTATTAACTTCTTAGCGAGTACTTTTAAGCAGATTCAGCTCATATCACGGAGTAAGAAGCCTTTAGACATGTACAAGTGTGAAGAACTTCATCAAAACTATCCCGTCCATTATCCAACAGTCACATGAAAAGGTTTATGTTACCCTAGAATTACGCACGAATGAATTTCATTGTAAATGACATGCAGGAGCAGCAGAAGCTTACTTAGATATTAGATTATGGTTAGATTGACTAAGAAAACATGACTCTCAAATTTACGTAACAGTTTATCACTTCTCATGGCAGAAAGCGTGCAAAATTCGATGCATAAATTGCACTTGATGTTTTGGTTAAGGAATCTATACACTTTGGGATAGTCCTGACGATGGTTCCACTCTAACCCGCTGATGTAATTTGAATGTTTTTTTTTTGGAAAACTTCAAGCTTAGAAACAATGCGTCTCAATCAGAATGTGTTAAAAAGAATTTATCTCAGAGTTAATTTCGTTTTACAAATCGATGTGATGTAAACGAAATGGACCTGATTTAGAACACAACTAAGGTGTTTTCGCGTAAACCTTGCCATAAATTAACTGAGTTACACTTGTTGAAATTTCACGTGACTGCAACACTTACTTGCCTGCGAAATAAATGGGATTAGATAGGAATAAGATTAGCCGTTTATTAAATCAATAGTGATTAATGCAGCCCAGATTGAATTCAAAGCGCTGAATGTTAAAATGAAGGCATAGATAATTCGGGCACGTATTGCAATTGGTTTTGAAGGCATGCTTCAAAGCTCGTTACCAGAAGGAAGAACCGACTTGCTCATGGTGTTGAGATCGAAGCATTTGCTCTCAGATTGTCCTGGTCCTGGAAAAAACTTGCTGTCTTAGTACAGAAGTGCAGACGACAGATGCCTGGTGATTCGAAGTGTTGCGATTGCGAACTGTTAATGAAACTTCACGAATAAGGTTATTAATTATCTTTTAAAGTAATGCTGGTAACAGTCATCAAACAAATAGGTTTTTTGGTTCTTCCTTCATTATCATACAGGACAGCATCACACAAATAGTTCTTCTGATCAAGTGATCATCCCTGATAAATTTATACCATTAGTACCATACAGAAAAGTTTGACTCTCAAAGTTTGTTTCTTCTTTAAGTATTTTTCCAAAAGTTTCTGTCCGCCTACCATATTATTAATATTTTTACGCTCCCTTTATTTTAGTAATCAGCTTTGAGTAAAGAGTTAATTTTCTTCAATTCATTCCAGACTTGTTGTTGAGGATGAACTTACAAGTTAGAAATCACAAAATCAAATGCTACAAATTTTTCAGGCAGTTGCTTCCATTATGGACACTTAGAATGCAATTTTCTCTTGTCAATCGCTCTCATTACTAAGAGTTAGAATGCAATTTTTTCTTGACGAGTGCTCCCGTTATTTAGAGTTGGAATGTAATTTTATATAGACAGTTGCTCTCATTATCGATGGTTAAGATGCTCGTTCATGCCCGCTCGATATTTGGACTTGGTTTTAGAGTATAGTTTTCTCATCAATTATGTTTTACTAGTAGAAAAGGGGCGTTTAGTAAGATTTTTTCACTCATAATGTCGTATTGAACATAACATAAAATCAGGTTCCAATTGACCCTCTGCACCATTCGAAAAGTTTTCCAACTGAATAGGGTGTTATATTTTCGATGGTGATGAAAATAATACGGCACATACTCAGGTTCTGACTTGATCGAGTGATGCCACTAGAAGCCGTCTATCACGATTTTTGGAGCATGATGCATCACAATTAGCGCTGAACCTCTTTTATAAGGAAACTTGCGTGTAGACTAAACAAGGAGCAAGCCTGCAGAACTGTCAGCTGTATTTCTATTAAATAATGTCATAATTTTCCACGCAATTGAACATTTTTCAAAACCATTAAGTCTCAAAATATGAAATTAAAAGACTCGTTCAAACGACGAAGCGTTCTCAAAAAACTTTATTTTTACACGGAATCAATTTCGACCAATCTTTAGTTTTAGTTCTACTACACATTTTGCTTCTACTGCAAAATATTTTCAATCGTCTGACCCTTTTCACACGTCCCCTATTTGGTGTTTACCGTCACTCTGAAGATGTTGAGGGGAACATCGGGCACAGAGAAAGGAAGATGTAGCTTTTTTACAAAAAGACTTTAAAAATACAGAGAAGTGTGTGAACAAAGACGTGTTCTAGTTGAGACCAGCTCTTCTTGAGTGGTTTGAGAGGTACAAAGAGGCCCATTGAAAAAAAATTCATTTGAAGGAATTTATGAAACGAAAAGCGTTTTCAAAAATTCTTGTTTTGAGAGGATAGTTCAGTTTGATGAAAGAAAATATTCTTTGCTTCGAATTTTGTTCTAACGTTCAGTAAATTATTTTTGATAATGTGTATTAATGTTTGATATCAAGGCAATGAATTTGTTACACTCTACGAAAAAATGTTATTTCAGTTAATTACAATGCGTAATCTTCCTCAAATATACGCATAAATTTATTTATATATTCGATACAGGGTGTCCCAGCGTTCTGGGATCGAAAAAAACCCGACATAACTCGAAAAGATTGGGTTGCCGGGTAAAAACAAATTCACATTTCAAAAAAGGAATTAATGGTTATTAATTCATTTAATTAATTAAAAACTTTAGGAATTAATGCTATCAGAACTGAAACATTATCCAAGGTGATGCATTGCATGAGCATAAGAGCGTTCAAGAGTTAAGGCGACCATCTGAAAGCAATGGTCTTCAAAAAAGAGGCATAGTAATCTAAGTAAAACGGGTTTTATCCCGGTTTTAAAGGTGTATTTGTTTTTTTTACGACTACAAGTTCTGAGTTATACATGTATCTTTTCGGGTCCTATAACGCTGGGATACCCTGTATGTGAAGAGAAGAACCATCATTGAAAGGTATATTGTTATAAGCAATCGTTTCAGAATACATCGCCAAAGATTCTGTAGATTTTCTGTATTCTGAAGCATTTGCCACCCGAGAATTTTCCCCTCGCTAAAAAGAATGAATCTTACACAAAAATAAGTCATCAGCTGATCACACAAAGATGAAATGAGAAGATAAATAGAAAGTAAAGAAAATTCAACGCAGAGATTTACTCTCTGGTAACTTCTCCCTGATGGTCTTGTTGAAAAAAGAGTGATAAGTAAACTTCCTAATTAATGCCCAGCAAGATCGCAATTTCTTAAATTCAAAGGCAATGTTGGAAAAGACTATCTGCACTCAATGATCGCGAGGAGCCTGCCATATTCATGAGATTTCGCTCCAGAATGCCTTTTAGTCTCACGCTGAGCTCGAGATCTCAAAATTGATTGGCTGGTGAATTGGGCGAATGAAAACGCTTTGTTTCTGAACCCAAATTGTTGGATGGCCTGCGACCGTTTCTCCATTTGAGACAAGGAGCACTCGGTCGTCCACCTGATTTCGAAAGGAATTCTAATCCAAACACTGTTATTTTTAAACCGCAATAATGAGTTATTTTCATCATAGTGAACATAATTATCAAAAATAGCTTAAGCTTAATTTTTTTCTCAATATGTAAACTACAGACACAGATGAATGCCATTACTTTGGAAACACAAAGAGCCAGACATTTCAGAACAAGCGGGGACAATTTATCCGACATTCCGTGCCATTACTTCGTGATAGTGACCCGTATATTGACAAATGAAAAGGTATTTAAAGAGCAGTTCCAGCTGCTTCCGAGCACGAAGGAAAATACGAGCATTGATGAAGTTTACTTCGTTCGAATACTTGCCGGGATCTCACGTGCGAACTTAGATTTATTATTTGAACCTTGCCTTCGAGTTTGGTTGATGATCGATAGCTGGAAGTTAGGATGATGACGTCAGAGCTCACGAACAAAGGTCGGACCACAAATTCTTGAAACATTCCAAAATCAAACAGAGAAATATGTACTGATTGTAGCTTTATTGTCAATTTTCGAGGGCTTTACGAGTTTGTATAGCAAGAGGGCTTTCTTTCATGATGTGTGACCAATATGACAGAGTTTAGATCTGGCGTTTTTCATTGAACAGGGTCAAAAGAATAGTAACCTTGGTTGAGGATTCAGTTTCCAACTCATACAAAATTAGATGCGTTTATGTACAAGAAACAGAGTGTAAAATAAATCCCTTATGCATTATGCACCATCGGCCGAGCCATTCGTAAAAGAAAAAACGGCTTCTTCAGGTGCTCCACTCTGTTGAATTAATGAACTGTTCTTCAGGTCTGACACAAACTAACCTGAGCTCAGAAGGACAGGCAATTAAAGATAATATTTCAGACTCATAAATTATGATTCACATTTTGGATCTTCACAAGTCCTGCTCAAGATGAATGACTGTCAGTGTAATATGGAGTGTAGATGATGTTTGCAAACAAGGAGTACGATTTTGGCACTTAGCATGTCGAGCAATTCTCATATTTCTAGAAATTAGATTTTCTCCTTTCTATTTGTCATGGTTTTTAAAAACAAAATTAAAAAACTTTAATTTAGTCGAGGTTAGTTGCAATGCAAGAGCCTCTGATGTGTCAGTAAGTCCGACTCATGATTATCGTTTACCTTATTATAACGATTTTGGTATATGTAGCATATTGCAGTCTCTTAAAGGCATGGAGTTTGTCTTATCTTGAACCTTTAAAAAGAAATAAAGTACTTGTGGAATTCGACATAACAACTTCAAATGAGCTTATTTGCAATGATTGGTCTTGGATGAGAGATATGTTGCCTGTTAGGAGAACTTTATTTTAAGACAACTGAGGAAAACGTATTGTAGAGATGCTGTTAAATAAATGATAATTATCATTTATTTAACAGCATCTCTACAATACGTTTTCCTCAGTTGTCTTAAAATAAAGTTCTCCTAACAGGCAACATATCTCTCATCCAAGACCAATCATTGCAAATAAGCTCATTTGAAGTTGTTATGTCGAATTCCACAAGTACTTTATTTCTTTTTAAAGGTTCAAGATAAGACAAACTCCATGCCTTTAAGAGACTGCAATATGCTACATATACCAAAATATTACATATATAACTATTATAATAGTTCCATAACACTGAAAAACCACCTTGTATTTTTATCGTCAGGGTGTTTTTCATGCTGAGTCGCGGACGAGCAAGTCTGTAAAATGCTTTTGATCAAAGCTGATTGCCAACGTCTTAGAATACAAACCGCAGAACTCGAAACTCAAAGTTGCGGAGTCAGCCAAGAAGTTGGAGGTCTTCACTGCCTTCACCGTAGGAGCATTTCTGCAGTGAAGTGAACTACTGCAATGGAAGTTTTAGATTCAGCTTTCTTTTATTGTAGGAATTGCAATTTATAAACAAGTCTCTCAACAATCCCTGCACCACCTAAACCAGCAGTGATGCTTTAGGGCACCAATATTCTCAAGGCTTCTTCTTTCACCAGCTGTTTCTCTAACGTTTTTTTTAAATGCTTGACTCTAACAAAGAGTTTGCGACAAACAGGGCTCTAGTCTATACAGCTTTTAAATAAATTCTCTATTCTCGAGCTCAAACTAAAAAATCTTTTGTGAAGAGTAGAAAATGAGCTTGCATATTAAATAAAGCTCATTGATGATTTTTGTTTTCTCTAAGATGAAAGTCAAGAAGATTTATCAGAATCTTCTTTCAAGAAACTGGGAACAATGAGGCAAAGCCGGCGCTAACGAAACTCAATCCGCGCCTCTAAAACAAAACACTCGAGAGGCATTCTTCTAAGTTTTTCCGAGCCGATGTACATTCCTTTAATGTTTAAGATTTGTTCCGGCGTCGAGGCAGGGAGCCTTAATGAAGTTTTGAAGAACCACCTGCCCCAGGCATTATTTTTACGATGTGGGAAATGATTTTGCTCATAAAATTAAACTGTCTAGTAGAATTCCTTTGAAGCGAATAATGAAGTGAAGAATATGTGTAAGACTTTTTTACATGACACAGTTTTATGTGAGGAAGTCAGAGACTAAAAAGGTTCATTTTGTATTCAGTATGGCAATATTACCATGTTTTTAGGGATTTTAATTTTAATTACATATAAGTTTTAT
Organism: Trinorchestia longiramus; assembly: GCA_006783055.1. Classification (NCBI taxonomy): domain Eukaryota; kingdom Metazoa; phylum Arthropoda; class Malacostraca; order Amphipoda; family Talitridae; genus Trinorchestia; species Trinorchestia longiramus. The sequence goes on from VCRD01002686.1 coordinate 41,175, forward strand.
TTATTTGAGTTATTTAGACCTAAATTAAAAGTCAATATAAATTATATTGAACGACTGCACGAAAGTTCAAAAGTCACGTGTTTGATGCGAGTTGTATCACAAAGATGGAGCTAGTAAAGGCAAGAGCAGGTTTGCCTCTGTTAATTTGGGTGGCTTGTAAAGTTTTAAGGAGTGCGTGAAGACAAGCATGATTGATGAAACAAGACTGACTGCGGACCTGAAACGGACAGAAGCAAGGAATCAAAACAAAACAGAATTTAATTAAGATCTATGATCGTAGAATATGACAATAACTGTTGAAGACCCAACCACCAGACGCAGTCACACATCAAGCAAATGAATTCATTCCACACCCTAGATCTTCACCAACCGAGACTCAGATTGAAGTTAAAGATGCAGAGTTAGCAGGTACCTTTCAAATGTCAGAGCAGCAGTTAGATTATACTGAATATTGTACTCGAACAATAAAAACAGTCAATGACAGGAGAACCAAACTAAAGAAGAGATAAGTAGTAAGAATACTACCGAAATAATTGCGAGACGAGAACTATGGTCACATACCAAAGTTTATCAGTGCCCTTGGTGGGTCAAAGAAAACACTGTAAAGAGTAAAAAAAATCAGAAGGAAAAGAGCAAAAGGAAAGGGTTCTGGAGAAGAGTTGTACGCACCTAATTCTCTTTGAAAATCAGAGAGCCACAAGACATTTACTTCTATAATTTGATGCAGAACTGGAAGAGTGAATAGTGATCCATCTATAAGGTCTATTACAGTTGCATCTGTTAGTAATGTTAAGATTGATGACTTAAAATACCTTAGTATTCAGTATTTTGATTTAACGGGACATGTCTTTTAGTTACATAGTTAAATTAGGCTTCAGTTAGTGCATTTTTAAGAACTTTATCCCATTTAAAACCTAAACACCTTTAAGATTTGAAACACCGACTCAATATCAAAATTATGAAAACAGACTCAGGCACACAAAGTGAAACTAGTCACAGGGCAGCAGCAGTGAGAGTTCAGGAGTTAGTGAGATCCAGGAGAGGCAACATCCAGCTTGGTCGACTGGTGAGCGAATCTGCTTGCGAGCGGAAAGACCCGGGTTCGAATCCCGCTGCCGACATGGTTGACGCGGCTAGAAATACAGCATGGGACTTGGGTAAACAATCGAATAATTATCGAAGTAATTATCCGACCCAAGAATGGGCCCGAAAGTTCGTTCCTATAGCCTCATTCTATTCTATTCTATTCTATTCTATTCTATTCTATTCTAAGATGCAAGCACGTCCCTCTAAATGATGATGTGTACGTCATTATTTCTTAGACACATGACAGAGCACCGCTCGTTACTGACCAACAGCATCATTTCTCAATTAACTTGTAAGCAAGAAGCGAAATGTCAGCCCTCATGCCTTCCTTCAGTTCCAACGCAGAAACAAAGAAAGAAGTAAAGTGACATCTCGACTCCACTCAAAAGGCTTTAGTGAAAAATGTACTGTCAAGAGCATGTAGGGAAGAATTTTGTACAGATAATTTGAGGAAAGTAAACCTTTAAGTAGCTTCTCCTTAGTTTGTGAACGAAGAATTATAAAACGTAGAAATGCAACATGCATTCTTTATGATAAAATATTTGTTGAATATTTTAAAAAGTTATGTTAAACTCATGCTGAGGATAGAGGCCAAAAGTTTATTTTAGGATCGTGCATAAAACAAGGAAAAAGGAAAACTAATAAGAAATTAAAGCCCCCTGAAGTAGCCGTTACAGTCGTGAAAGGTAACTCTGCAAAAAATTCTAAGCATGTCAACATGAAGAGATTTGGTGATGTGTTTATCTTAAGACCTTCTCCTCCGGAATAAAAAACTTACGACACAGGATTACAGAGAATTGTGGCTAGTGAGGAAAGCACATCCAAAGCCTGACTCACAGAACCAGATTTAACAAACAAGCTAAGCTGCTTTCCTCGTGCACATTTGTGGTGCGATAAGCTGTACAGCTCTGATTCTGTGGTGCGAGTGAGAACAGAGAATGAAATTCATCATATAACGAATAAATTTATGCAGTCTAATGGCTCGTTTACTGGGAGTTTAGTTATTGGTGGAAATATATAATTAATAGGAAAATCGGATAACACAGTTTTGCACCTACCTTATAAGCTGTTTGGTTTACTAACAGTTCTACAAGATTTAATTACGTTAATTTAAAAGAGCGGAATGAAATTTTAATATGCTTTTTAAATATGACATGGAGATTTTTATTTTTACTTATACTGATTTTGATCAATCAGAACAAAAAACAAACAAAAGAGTTTCCAGGACATTTGTATTGCTTTCCAGAGCTAAAATTCTTTATATTAGACATTAAGATGATTTTTGATGCAGTTTATTCATTTTGAACCAATACTACGAGTATATAAAAACATCTCCGGATAGAAAATGATTTATTTTTATAGAACTGTTTAATTGATAGCATATTAATTTATTGTGATTGTTTCAACACTGCATGTTGAAGCAACAGATACACCATATTAGTTGAGTAAGTAATGAAGTAGATTATAGGTAATGTAACGAAGGTTATGAGTGTTCTGTTCTTTTCCGTAGAGCGTTTCAATATATTTCTTGGTAGAGGCAATTAAATATTCGGAGCCTTTCACGTAAATATTCGTGTTTCAATCTTTTCTAGGTAGAGATAGTTAAATATTAGGAGTCTTTTCCGTAGAGGGTTTTTCAATATGTAATAGGGATTCAGCGACATATCTTCTTTTTTCAAAGCAAAACGCATCTAAAAAAAGGAAGCTATGTTTCTGTGGCTTGTATGTATCCTGTCTATGTACAGATACACCATGACTCGTTTCAGTCTTAATAAAAGTTCCTTCAAAATTACTAGATCAACTTAGTTAACCGGAAAGTTTCGGTAAACTCTGTAGTTTTCCTTACATAATGTCATACTTGTAGCTGAAGGTTATTCTTCTAGTTCCCCATTCTTAGCTATCTGTATTTTTTTTAAAAGACATTACGAATAAATATTATTACTAAAATAAAGTAAAATTAACAGGATATCTCTCCACCTAAATTCAATTTACAGTATTTTAAATCCATTACTCTATTGAACTCAGTTCAGGCTGCCATATCGTCTGTTAGAAGCTGGAGCTTCAGTTTCCTGGACGACGAGACACTGCAGAAATTGAAATTGATTCTCAAAACTAACATTTTTTGCATTTTGAGTCACAGAACGCAGAGATTTTTTATGTGTTCACTGCAGTTCTGAAAACAGAAATGTGATGTCGTGAAGAATTCGGAATTTCTGTTCGTTGTGAGTAAAATTTTATTTAAGAAGAAGCCTTGAAAGGTAGGTAATTACGCAGCCCTTAGTTTCATCATCATCATCAGAACTAGAGGCAGCAAAAACACCAGCAACACCATCAACAGCACCACCAACACCAGTAACACCATCAACAGCACCAACACCAGCAACACCATCAACAGCACCAACACCAGTAACACCATCAACAGCACCAACACCAGCAACACCATCAACAGCAGCACCAACACCAGTAACACCATCAACAGCACCACCAACACCAGCAACACCATCAACAGCAGCACCAACACCAGCAACACCATCAACAGCACCAACACCAGCAACACCATCAACAGCACCAACACCAGCAACATCATCAACAGCACCCCCAACACCAGCAACACCAGCAATACCATCAACAGCAGCACCAACACCAGCAACACTAGCACAGATAGCTTCAGCACCACCAGACAGAATAGAAGAATGAAATGAGCGTTTTGAACATGGCTTCTTGCAATGACATCCTTTTCAATTGCTTTCCAAAGGAGTACGCTTCATGCGAGATGTACAAAGGGAAAGACATGTTCTTGTGCAAGGCTTCCAGCGTACTGGCGCTTAATTGAAACTTCATTTGCTCGAAAGAAAGTAAAAAAAAGGTCAATTTTTGAAATATTACGGTATATGAGAGGATTCACCAACGAGGGCATCTAATGAATTTGAGTTAATGAGTGAAATGTGATTAAACTTGTCATTCCATATAATCAATTTTTTTTAATGCGAAAATTCATTCATACCCGAATAAATGTGATAAAATAAGTCTCTTTGTTGCCTCCGAAAGACTGATGATGAATAATTTACTATTTCTAAACTAAACATAAATATCTATAAATTGGTTCCTGGAATTGGCTGCTTGTCAGTTCACTTGACATACAAGGTTATTGTGCGTAAAAACGGTTTCATTGAGTATTATACTTGATCGAAACAAATTAAAAATGATGAATTGTGTGCAATATATGATGTATTGGATTTCCCACATTCGAAGGAATTAGTTCACATGCAGAAGTACATATTTGAAAAAAATATATAGGTCGAACCACAAACAGCAAAGAACAATTTTTCATCGAAATTATGAATAAAATCGATTTTATTTCATGGAATATTTTCTGTTATTCAGTAACCCAACTACAATAACTCATAAGTTCAACAGTAATAAATTAGTGTAACTTATGTACATATTTGCTAAGCAGATATTTTTTCCTTTAGTCTGTTGATATTGACACGGAGATACGTAAGACGACAAATGAAGCTTTCATTAAGTTTTCATAAAATAATGTTTTTAACCACTGCATTTGATGTGTCATTTGTCAAATTTGTGTTTTCAAAACAAAGGGAGAAGCTGGGTGAAAAAACGACGTCAGTGAGAAGTTTATTTAAAACAAAAATAATGGCTAGAGGATGAGTAAGGGTTTGAAAGACAGGAAGGATGATTGATATAGTAAGTGGACACAATGATGGACACCACGGACAGTTAAACCTTTATGCAACAGTCGCTTGCTTGTTTTGTTTAGCCCCTGAAATAGTTCTGTTACAGTGTATTTTGTTTCAACCTTGTCGGAATGTGTCCCAGTGAAGGTCGAAAATAGAATTAGAACGTTAAAATATTTTAAAATGTTAGGTAAAAATAAAATTGTCCGTGTAAAAACGGTTTCCGTTTGTCTGGAGTGAATAGAACTGTCCTGAAATATCCAGCATTATGAAGCAGAAAAAGGAACAAATTGTTGAAATAGCCCTTTTCGTTTGATAGCATTCTGTGAAACCGAGGTTAAACTATATTTTTGTGTTAAAAATGAAGGATGTCTGGTTAAGAGCGAGTTGTGTTTGTATGTCGAAGTGCGAATAAAGAACAGCAGCGGGAAAATATTTTTTCTGTAATATATTCAATATAATGCATTATTTGACAGAGTTGGCCGGAGAATTTACGGTTCTAAAATTGTCAATGGTTTCTAATTGCTCTAGAACTCATCCATATAGTTGCAAAAATGCTTTGAAAAGCACGCCAGCTCGATCAAGATCTACCTCTCATCGTCGGGCTGCAGATCTAGTCGAAACTTTCCTTAGTAGGACCCCACAGGTTTAAAACGGTTCAACTTTTACAGAAGAAGATGGTCTCACGCGTCGACAATTTGTTTCAATTGGCACAAAAATTTCATCCTGTGAGCACTTTAGGTAACTATCAGGTCTTTGAGCTGGAGGTCTAAAGTTTCGCATGGTATTCTTTGCGTGTACTTTTTTTAGTTCCTCATTCGAGTGGATTAAGTTTATAAATTATAATAATTTTTATTAGGATATTATGTTTGTTGGAATCCTTAGGAGGATAGTTTCATAATCTGCTCGATAACATGAAAAAATTTGGTAATCAGGAAATTCTATGAAATCCTGAACTAGTCTTGATTGAGTGTTACCAGCTGTGCCTTATGGTTAATAATCAGGAGCTCAATACACACTTGATGACAAATTTTCTTCTCTTTCATATTTACTAGGAGTAACCAGAAAATGCTAACTTGATATGCACAAACATAGGTTTTCGCTTGATAACTTAATTCTTTGAACGTTTTTCGAATAATCCGAAAAGACTGGGCTCATATTTTTACACGATGATCTAGCAAACTTCAGGATGGAATATTTCATTATTTATTGCATCAAAAATTTAATTTTATGTGTAAATTTCTTTCACTCATGAATCCTTTGCTCCTCAAAATGAATTCTGATTGTAAGAAATATTTGAAGCTTCATGTACAAGTTGAAGTAGACGCACATTTTGACTGTCAATCTCCGAAAGTTTCTTCTGTATTCGAAAATGAAGTATGACATCTCTCAAATAAATGTGGAGATTCTGAAACTTCATCAGCTGTAATCATCAAAGTCCTGCAATTAATCACAATTTCTTCGTAACATCAAGTACGATTTGATACCAGGTAGATACGAACTTTTGTGAAAAGAGACCGACCACATTGCTTAAGAACAGCATTTATGGAAGAAAAAACCATAGTAAAGGTTGACACGTTAATCAGGGAGTAAGACTACAGGTGTCGGACTATCTACAAAAAATGACTACTCACTACACTCTGTTCATAAATAATCCAGAGGTCGTCTGAAGATGCACTGAATTAGTACGGGCTCATGCACATCAAAATTTGTATTCGGTGATACTTTCATCATTTAATGTTATTTTGGAATGGGTAAGGAATAGAAATACTGAACTTGGATATTTAGTTCTAACATAATGGAATGATGCCAGTGACCTCTCATTCCAATTAAATTTACGGCTCACAATATTCCACGATAGCCATTGATATACATATAATAAAACTAAAGAGCGTCTTAGGATATTATGCATAGAACACGACTGGTCTAAAATTTTAATTTCTTTCTTACAGGCTTTCGGGGATGACTACAACCATGAACTCATTTCCGAAAAATGATAACATTTACTTCATAAATGATAACATTTACTTCATAAATGATAACATTTACTTCGTATCAGTGGCCACAACGCCATTAACCTCAGCGGCCACAACGCCATTAACCTCAGCGGCCACAACGCCATTAACCTCAGCGGCCACAACGCCATTAACCTCAGCGGCCAAGTGTTTGTCGATTGCAACGATATTATTTTTTGGTTGATTTGTATGGTGAAGCAGGAGTTCAGCAGTCATACAATCAATGGTTTCATTACACATCTTAACCTCCAACTTCTGCTGGCAATGTTTCTATTAATTTTTAATTTTTATTTTGTTCTAGAGCTGAAATTACAACCACTCAAAAATCAGACTGAGCTTAAATTAAAGTGTAGAAGTAGGAGTAAAGTAGAAATGAAATTAAAGCGTAGAAGTAGAAGTAAAGTCGAAATGAAATTACAGTGTAGAAGTAGAAGTAAAGTAGAAATAAAATTAAAGTGTAGAAGTAGAAGTAAAGTAGAAATGAACTTAAAGTGTAGAAGTGCTTTGGCCTGAACTCTTTTGACGTTCTTGGCTCTAAATTATTCTCACTAGCATAAGGACGGAATTCCGGAAAATATTCAATTCAATGTATTAATACTTCGGCTTTGAAACTAGAAAATTATCAATGCGTATTTTGAGCATGAACTCAGGGATCTGAGAGGAAATAGAACAAATATGAGTATCAGCTATAAGAAGAATGTATGCAGCAATGTTTGTAGGTATGGATTTATTATTTTTATTATTTCAGATCGAAGGATATTAAATAAAAAAGTTCTTTTTAATCGACATAGCAAAATCTACTAGCATAGCTCGAGCTCAAAATTCACAGAGAGAGGTATTAGTTGAGAAAAATTCTTTCATTTTTTATCGCTTTGTTTTTGTTAAATGTTCCTCGCCCTTCACAGAACAAACACAGACGGACGAGAGAGGGAAGTCCTTGAGAAGAATAGAATTTTGGGAAAAGCGAGAACAAGACGAAAAAGGCTGCAATTCCTCCGTCAAAACAGGAACTAGAAAGTTAAATACTATTGAAAAGAACCTTTGCAGTGAAGCAGTGTTCATATATATTTTTCATATATTACCTTATCTGTTTAATGGAATACACGCATCAGCTGTTATTGTCTCGCCGGTAATGTTAAGTTCCTAATTAGCAGTATTCTGAGTATTTAAGAACTAGCCAATAGCAGCAAAGTGCCAATGTTTTCTAGCATGTTTCATTTCCTCAACCTATGATCGGTCCTACACTTGTTACTTCTATAACCATTCCTGACATTGTTTCCAATTTTGGAGAATTGTTTCAAATTTTGAGTACAATTGTTGCACTCAAAGAACATTGTGACACTTTACATTTTCTTCAAGAAATCTAAGCAATTGTTTAATAAATGCAGCATAGTACTCTAAGGTTAGGCAGGACTCTAGATCTTTATAAATACATCAAAAATACTGATAAATTGATGTTATGAATAGAAAGATCATTCCAATCACTGCCACAAAATTTTATGTCCCACAAAAAACATAAACATTTCAGGTGTAATAAAGAGATAAGCTGTCCGTTTAAATAAGCTGTCAAGCGTCAGGCTTTCAGTTGATTCCATGAGATCGACAATATTGCTTTCAGAAATATGAAACGAATAACCACGCACAAATTGTTGTACAACATTTTAGGAATTAGAGTTAATGAATGAGAAGCATATTCGAAGCTTTTGTAGTTTAAGTGTTAAACTGCAAAATCTCATGAATGGCAATTCGTTTCGTTCATTTCCTAGTTCTCTTCTAAAAAATATTCTCCTAGGCAACCGCACAGCAAATTTCCACCACAAACAGCGAACAACTTTTATTGCTGAGCATGTTTTCGTCAGGACCCCTGTGCTGCCGCGTACGGATCATCATTTTCATCTGCGTCTGGGGAGGCCAAAACGTGACTGTTTTATGTTGCTCAGGTCTTTGTGAGGGAATCGTCCGCTGCAGAATTATACGCTGATTTGCCACAATATATAGCACCTCTTTTCTGCTCAGCATTGGCTTGTTATATTCCGTGAATGTTGTCGTACGACCCTAATCTCATACGTCATGCTAGACCAGCATCATGCTGAGCAGCACTGACTGTCCAGTTCTGCACGTACTTTGGGTTTTCTATGTTGAAATAATGTGCTGTAAAATATCACATCAAGATGCTCAGCAGCACCAAAATATCGTTCATCAGGCCAATATGCCAACTAGGAGCTCACAGCTGTAAATAAATTACGCATCCAACGGATCACGTTTTGTCGTTTCTGTATAACGTGCAGGAATATAATCTAATCTAATCTAATACTAAGAATGACCGTCGTGTGTTTATATATTTATTTATTTATATATTTATTTATTTATTTATATGTTTCGTGTCACTTTCAAAAAAATTAGAAAGATCCAGAGCCTTATATACTCGAGTCCGTATCGTGGATACAGAGTTCGGCGGGGTATTGCCCTATGATTCGGGTACATTGTACCAGAATACGACACGAATTGCAGAGTCAATTGCAGCAGTAGAAAACTAAATATCTCAATTTTCTCTCAGAATGTTGTTATTAAAGAAATACTCAATTAAAACGTTTGTCCTTTGTAAATATATATAAACCAAATATATTGCATTGCGTTCTTATAAGTAAGTTTATTTAAAATCTTTCCAACAGTATTTGCCATCATTTTTGATGGCACGGGTATTATCGCAAAATCTCTGCCGTCATTTTTGAAGGCTGGGTACACTAGTGCTTAAAATAAAATGCTCTATTTCTCTCATAGACGGTGAAAGTCCTAATTATTACTATTCTTTCTCTTTTCATTGCCATTAGTCTAATTAATATATTTTCAACATGTCACCCACACATGGGCCATAAGGTGATGTATGAGGTGGTATCATAACAACATACTTGACCTGGTCGGTATTTAGTGAAACTTGAGAAAATAATTTCGCAGAGAAAATCACAAAAAATCTAAATTAAGTTTTACTCACGTTCTGTCTTCGAGCAACTCAATATTGTTGAGGGAAATATATAAGTACGTTAAACATGAACACTGCTACTACATGTGTATACATAATTAGCCCTAGTAAGAGTTATCATTTTAGCATAAAAATAAATACGAGTTCGCACTCAGAGTAAAAGGCTGTCTTTTTACCGTTTATCTATCAGAATAAAACACATGGAGTTTTCATCTTCAACTCTCATTTTGTAATGCCTTTATTTTCAGAATCTCTTCATACAAAGCCAATCACAGTTGATGGTATTTATATCATTTGTATTTGTTTTTTTATCGAATAATTGGTGCTTCACGATGCATTAATCCTGGCAGTCACTAAAGTTTTCCTGATATAAAGGAACTTGTATAAACAGAATTAAATGAAAATAACAGCGGTCATCAACAACAGTAACTGTTAATTGTATAAAACTATTTTATGTAAGGACGATAATTATTGTAAAATTAATTATTAGATAACGTTTAATTACGTTTTCAAAGAACGTAAACAAGCAGCAACAATTGCAGCAGTTATGAAGTTCTTGTTAAGCAGTTAGGTGGAGTTGTTTATGCATATTAACCTGTTCTTTGTTGTCGTTTATTGATTGACTTGCAAACTTTAATTTGGTAATAAACGTTGAGAGTAGAGCGTCTGCTGCTGATCTCGTAATAAGAAAGTAAAGTTCGGATCTTTTCACTTCAGCGAATTGTATATTCATAAATTTTGTTCAAGGAAATTCATGTCGTAAGTTGAGACTTGAGAACTTTTAAATTCTCGTTTCTTTAGCTGTTGAATAAAGTTTTCATACAAGGTACACCCGAGAGGCCTAATTTACTCACGTATTTTAAGACTTAATTAAAAATTTACTTAATGTACTTATTTATTTTGAGCAATGAAGTCTCTCTAAAGCGGAGATTTTCTCAAATAATATATTATGTGATTGAAAATAACAAATAATTACTGAGAAAAAGTTCTATGAGGTGAAGCAAGAAAAATGTACTCAAGAGTCTTAGAAATTTCATTAAAAAAAACTTACTAGAAAATGGAGTCCTCTGCTTGATCCCCTCGTACAAGTGACGATGCATCACCTGATTTATTTACTACTATTCGAACTGACAAACAACGTTAGAGTTCAAACCTGCAAAATTTATATTTTTGATTTGAATTCTTTGATAGTGTGCAGTAACACATATCACTGCAATGTCTAAAAAGTAAAATTGTCTTCTTACTTAGCGTGCGTGCATTCATCTTATACATTTAGCATGAGAAAGTATGCGTTTTCGAATGTACGTGTAAAAGTTAAACTGAGTTCTGTGAGCAGAGGCTTAGTCGTGGTTCCGTTAGATTTAAGTATCTAATGCTGGTGCGAATAAGAAATTTGAAATAAATGTTTTCTGGGTGGTTACGCAATCTAAAAATTTAAGTTAATTCTTCCTTAAAAAGAGTTAATGATTTGAGTTAATTCTACATGCGTCATTAAAGGAACATAAGAAAAACTTGTTCCATGTCTTCATTTATTTCATAATGAAATGATTTTGTGGATAGAAAACGATAATGGAAAGCCAATATTATCTTCATACTCAAAAGATGCGAACCCTCACTCTCGAAAAAAATACATCCTGCTGGAAGCTAACCGCTTCTTAATGAATAGCACCAGAAAAAACAGTTAATATTTCAAATGGCTATTGTCTTTTCTTTAGAAGAGAAGCTTTTCCCTTGGAGAGCTCTCGACACAAGGGAGTCATTGCAGGTCCTCAAATGGGCTTCTAAATCTTTCCAGGCCGCAAAATAGAAAGCGAGGCCATGTGTTGCGTTTAAAACAATGAATCGGGCCATAAAAACCTGAGTTACGATCATCCAAGGAAACGGAAGTTAAGGACACGTTATACAGTACGAAAGTGGCGTTTTATTGAGCATTTGTTTGCCTGAAGCTCGGCTTAGATGAAAGCTGGGAGAATATTTCTGAAAAGAGGATTATAGCAATAATTACAATAAAATAGAAACAAGTCAAGGATTTAAAGCTAGTTAAGGGTAGTCAAAACTCATGCCACATGCTGGACAGGAAAGCTCGTACGTGAAAAATACATTTCTCTACACTTGAAACCAAATAATTTCTTCATGTGTGTTTAATGCTGAGACGTATTCAGCTGGTGCAACAGATGCACGATGTGTTCAACTGGCACAGCAGCTGCACGATGTGTTCATCTGGTGCAACAGATGCACGATGTGTTCAGCTGGTGCAACAGATGCACGATGTGTTCAGTTGGTACAGCAGCTGCACGATGTGTTCAACTGGCACAGCAGCTGCACGATGTGTTCAGCTGGTGCAACAGCTGCATGATGTGTTCAGCTAGTGCAGCAGCTGCACGATGTATTCATCTGGTACAACAGCTGCACAATGTATTCATCTGGTACAACAGCTGCACGATGTGTTCAGCTGGTACAGCAGCTGTAGGATGTATTCAGCTGGTACAGCAGCTGCACGATGTGTTCAGTTGGTGCAGCAGCTGCACGATGTGTTCAGCTGGTACAGCAGCTGTAGGATGTATTCAGCTGGTACAGCAGCTGCACGATGTGTTCATTTGGTGCAGCAGCTGCACGATGCGTTCAGCTGGTGCAACAGCTGCACGATGTGTTCAGCTGGTGAAACAATTGACACGACAGCAGTTCCAATTATATTTAGGCCATTTTTCCTTTGCACCCACGTATTTTTAAGTCATTTGGTTTCTTGACACCAGACTGACTTTTTGGATTTACCTGAGTAGCTAACTTGCTCTTTATTTTCGATTTTTGATGATATTTCTACTTAATATCATGTATTCACTCTCATTTCCGAAATTTTCTTACTAAAATTTCTTTTATCATTTCAAACCCTCATACATATGTCTTTTTTGAAGAGCGTATCAGTCAAAAATGGGCCTTGCAGTGAATACAAAACTCAGGCAATTAGAATGAATGACTGCACAAACCCAATAAATTTATTGCAGCTGCACCATCGTAGAGCATGTAGTATGGCCATGCGAGAATGAGTCATTGCGTAGCATTTTGTCCACACCTAACAATTGATATGTACATAATTTTAGTCTATGGCAAGTCTTATGAAAACAGCAATGACCTCTAATTGCAAATGGGTTATTTTCTGATATTCATGGTCGAATTATCGCAAGACATTACCGTTAATTGGTTAATGAGCCGGAATCCTAGCATTGTTCTGGTGAAATTCTAGACGATCCATTTGCTGATTAGCGAGTTGAAACAAAATTAGAGACGCCCTGACAAAGTACAGTTAGCTCGCACTATGGGGCTTGAGTTTAACTAATCATTACAAAGCGTGCCTGCTCGTGGTTATGAATGGTAAGTAAGTCAAGCTTTAATTTATGGGAAAGTTCGCTGGTTTAGCGCGAACGAAGCCAGAGAAAATTACAGCAAAGCTCACGTGTACTGATAACGAAATTGAAGCCTGGCGATGATAAGGTGTTGGAGTTCTAATTTTTATATAACAGTAGTGAGTATGCCCGTTAAAAATAGTGGGTTTTAATATCATGCATTTGAAAAAAGAACTTAAAGCAACAGATTCTCAGACCTAATCAGAAAGTCTACGGATTTAACTCCATACTTTAAAAATTTATATACATGATAGTCTACGGATTTAATTACCAGTATTTAATGAGATTCCCATCGTAATAACATAGGGGAAATTATACCTAGATAAATAAATTTATTTATTTATTTAAGGAGACACCAGGGGCTTTATTAAATGGTGTTGATTGCCCAAGAGGTTGATTAGGAATGATATTGTCTATTACAAGGTGCAACAACATAACTTCCTTTTTCAAGGCCCCTGGCTTTAAAAAAAAGAAGTTATGTTGCCGCACCCTGTTTTTGGACTGTGATAGCTCTGAGTGCGGTTCTCGTCAATTAACTCCAATTTCCAAAATGTTATATAAAAGTTATAATAAAACAAATGAGGCTGAGGTGCAATTCTCAGTAAGGACTAAAATAGTGCTTGTAAGTGAAAGACATGCCTCGACAAACGGACAGAAAAGAAGTTGGAGGCATTTCAAAACAAGGGAATAGCCTAAACAAAATCAATTTAATGGTGATAATGGAAGAACTTAAGAAGTAAATTTACGAAACCGTTATAATATGAAAGAAGATTTATGTTTTAGACTTGCCAGAAGTCGAGCAATTAAACCGAATAATCAATGGCATCAGAGGAAAAAATATCAAAAATGACGTAGACTTTACAGGCACTCGTGAGTGGGCCAATAAGAACAAACAAAGTCTGGAAGAATGGAACCACTTAATTGTCTGAGCTTAAAACTCAGAGCCGCACTTCCGATAGAGAATTAATTTCAAAATTCTCATTCAGCTAACAACTCGCAGTATTTTTCTGTATTCTTTGTATCTGAGCACAGTGAAAAGAAATGGAACAGATTTCAGCACAGCGTATCGTTTGTATTGGTGACATTAAATATCTAAAACTGGTTGCTGATATCTGTCTTGCAGAGCAGGTCGAAGATTTTGTGGGTAGAAACACCAAGAACCAAAAATTGTCTGTTATACAATCGTAGAGTTAACCCGCCCGATATCTGCCTACAGAACTCGGATATCGAAATTACTGGATATTAGGAGCTTCCATCAGCGCTCTCTGGGACGATCAGCCTGTAAAATAAAGTACAGTAAACGATAGCGCTGAGTTATTTAACTGTAATATTCCGATTGCACGGGTGCTGTTCGGCAACAGAAAGAGCTCGCCTGGAAAGGGCTGAACATTTTTACGCTGTTTAGTCATTGGAAACAGAGGGTTTGGGTTATGAAAAAATAAATCGATACACTTCTCACGGATATTGGGTACATGACAGGAATAAGGCAGTCACTGTGTTGGAAAATGAAACCAGACTGAAACAGAACAAGGGCTCATCAGAAAGAGTAATGCTTTTGCTGAATTCAACTTCTTGAGAGTTTGGTTATCAGTCAAAGAAAATGAATTCTTTCTTTGTTACTAACAACAAAGTGCATGCTTAAATAAACGTATAAATGCAACTGAATATTCGGTTAAGAAATTGAGATACTAATTCAGGAGCTGATATGATTGTATAACTCAGGATCAGCTAGCATAAAACTTGTCAGCATGCTTGATCATCGGTAATTTCGGTATTCTCTAACGGGATTCCCACAAGGCATTCAAAAAAAAATAACGCACAGCTACGGTTTGACGTACGAGAACCACTCAAGCGTACTAAATAATTAAGACAAACAAATTCTCCTCATAAAATATTATATATATATATATATATATATGTATTTATTCTTCATTTGTATAATTATATTATTATGATGTTGTTGCACTCAGTTTGAGAAAGACCGTCTTCACTACGCGGGGTCAGGTGTGCTTTCGAGGAGTAATCCATATGGAAAAACGATTAAGTCAGTAATCCGAGCCTAATCCAAACTAATGTTCAATTAAGGCACGACTCACACTACTTGATTCATTGAAAAATGCTTAGCTGCAGAAACATTTGTGTGGTGAGTTGTATTACCATCGAAATGAAATTGTATATCACGATCATAGAGACTCTTGAGATCATGGCAGTTCGACAACTGAAGGTTACAGCAATCATTACCAGAGCAACTGAAGGTAATAGGACTGGAGTTAAGGCAAGTAATACTAAAGTTGTTGTTGGTAATACGGCTAGAGTTGAGGCAGCTAAAATTAAGAAAATAAGAAAAATGAAAAACAATATATTTCCATCATGTTCATACATACGATGTGTAACAGCATTATTTTAAATATTATTATAAGATAATCCCTTGGTAGATATTCTATGCATAGTGGGTGACATAACAGTGACGCCAAAAGTTATACTATTGAGGCAAAGTACAAATAAAAGTAGGCTGAAACTGCAACGAGTTATTTTGAATTTTAAAAACATTTCAATGAACATGGACTACGTGCTTGAATTGGTGTTCCTCAAACACAGTTTGACACTTGAACTCGACGACGTCACAGTTGCTGGCATTGATGTCAGGAAAACTTAGAACTTGTGTAGCTTGTGCCCGTGCGTCCGTCACGCCGGTGCGCAGCCTCACAGCACCTAATGAAACTTTCACGTCGTCAGCAAGAACTTGCACAGGCAGGTGGTCTACAGCTGGACAAAGTACGTCTACACTGAACCATGTGACACTTGTTCCCATGCTGGCACAGTTGTCGGTGATTTCAGAAGCCAATGCATTTAGGCAAAATGAATACGAATGCAAATACCACTAAATGCTATCTTTTTTGAACAACTATTAATGAAATATGTAGGTGAATCTGTAATATAAGAAAGTATGTGTGTGTTTCAAAATTAAAGACGATGATGATTTACGTATCAGTTTATTTTTTGATATATGTAAAAATTGTAGCGAAATAACTACGACTCCATGTCCCTATACGCTCATTGTAAATATTACTGTTTTCACATGCTGATTATTTTACATTTATTTATTAATATATATAATAGAATTGTTATAAACTTTCAGGTGTTAACCATACGAAAACAATTAGTTGAAGTAACTCTATCGTTCGAATCATTGTCGTGAAAAAATTGTTCTTGGACATAGTACGAGTATGTTACCTCATAAGAGTAAAGTTTAATTTTACCCACTTCTCTGTGATAAGGTATGAGATTCGTATGAAAAGATTAACATGCATTATAATATTTAGAATATATTTCTGCAGGTAATGCATTGAGCACGGGATAAAATTTGAATGCAACAACACAGTTTGACTGAGTAAGCTTAGCGTTTGTGGCATGAAAGTTAATGAATAAATCTTGCTTCTTCATCTACTGGATAGTAATCAGAAGCTTTGGTCATGCTTTTCTTGGTCACCGTTCCTACACAGTGATTCTAAATTCTAGTTTAGTTGGTCATAGACTAAATTTTGCAATTTTTGTGATAAAATTGTGGTAAAAACTTCTTATATTTTTCAACATTTTTTTAACCAAAGGCATTTGATGGAAGGAAATAGTATAAGAAGATGATTAACTTTAATTCTGAGTGCACCTGTGATGTGTACAGGGAAGACACGTAGCAATGAAGGTGATGTGAGGGTGGATTTCAACGCACGTTCATCACCTTCATTGTCAACTACGTAGGTTGGATACTGTCATCACGTGAGACATAGAATGCAATCAGTAAGAATTTTTCTTGCAGTCGCTGTAAGCTGTTTTTTTTGTCATGTGCATGGGAGACCTTTTGTCTTGGGTTTGGGATAGACTGTTAAAACAATGCATAATATGTTTTTATTTTCAACAATGCCTCGTCCATTTCGCTACACAAGAGCGTACGTAGGTAATTTATGAAGTGCAGGGTATCATAGCGACACGAGACATAAAAAGTAATAGGTCTGTATTGAATGACCAAGCTATGCATCAACAGCTGCGTGTATTTTAAGAATCGTATTGCAGATACCAAAATAAAAACTGAAAACTCAATTTGTGAGTTGCATCAGTTTGTTTTCGGGGCCCGTAACACTGGGACACCCTGTGTACATCACGTAATATCAAGAATACATTACGTCGAGTTTCCACTTGCATAAAAGAGAAATTTTCACATCTGCTTGCCATCGTCAGGTGATTTGTTTTTTGTGAAAGTAAGTGCACGTGGAGTGAAGGTGTGGCTGCCAGTAATAATTCCTGAGCTTTGCAAGTATAACACCGAGGTTCTAGCAGCAGCTGCCGTACGTATAGGATTACAATCACTTTATTTAGCCACACTTTTGTGGCTCCACAAATCTGCGGTGTCTCAATTTTCTACAACAAAACAGCCCCCAGTTCACAGCCTGGCAGCAGCCCAGAGGAGAAGACCTCTACTTGCTTGTCTCAGGACTTGCAACTCATACTCCTAAAGAAGACGGTTTCAGCAGCAATATGGGGCGCAGAACAGGCCTATAAGCGGCTTACTTGAGTAACCGTCCACCTGAGATTGCTTCTTCCTCGAAGGTTGGTCTGTAGCAGCTACTCGAGCTCTGGGAAAGCTTAACGAGAAAGAAGCACTGCCAGGTGTGGTGAACCAATGAAACGTCGCAAGGATTTTAGATTCACTGTGATTTTAATTGTTTTAGATTTTTAACGCATGATGTAGAAGGAAATGAGTGCAAATTTTCAACTCAATGAAGTAAACATAGTCAGGGCATCTAATGACAGCAAGTTTTATTGTTACTGTCATTCTTTAGATACATTGATCTGTGATGCAATAAAAAGTCAAAATGACGACAATGTTTGTTATGCAAATATTGTAAATTATGCAAGTCATGGCAATGTACGAGCATGTCAAGCTCCCCTCACAGGCAGTAGAAATAAGAGGAACAAATTCTTTCAATAATGACGACGTTACATTTAATATAATGTAACTAAATAACGGAAATAATCAGAC
>VCRD01002686.1:59823-80770 GCA_006783055.1 Trinorchestia longiramus
CAATAAGGCGCATAATAGTTAGTGCGTCCACCCTGACAAAGGCAATTCATCCAGTAATGCAACTGTGGAATGAAAATTAGCAGAGAGGTTAGGCATATTTGTGATAAGCCGTAACAATATTGCTATAGTGACTTCTCAATTTTACTTTTTTATCTATAGCTTTGAGATGTTAGCTTATTACTGGAAGAAGTGATTTATGACGTGCCCTGCACATGAATTTTTCAAAAGAACGTTTTCTTACATTGAATAAACGCTTTTTAAAAGTAGTAATAGATAGATAAAATTATTTGAAGTAATACTGCACACTTTCAGCTGAAGTGACTGTAGGCATGACTGGAATAGTCTTCCATTAGGTAGTGACTGTAGGCATGACTGGAATAGTTTTCCATTAGGTAGTGACTGTAGGCATGACTGGAATAGTTTTCCATTAGGTAGTGACTGTAGGCATGACTGGAATAGTCTTCCATTAGGTAGTGACTGTAGGCATGACTGGAATAGTTTTCCATTAGGTAGTGACTGTAGGCATGACTGGAATAGTTTTCCATTAGGTAGTGACTGTAGGCATGACTGGAATAGTCTTCCATTAGGTAGTGACTGTAAGCATGACTGGAATAGTCTTCCATTAGGTAGTGACTGTAGGCATGACTGGAATAGTCTTCCATTAGGTAGTGACTGTAGGCATGACTGGAATAGTTTTCCATTAGGTAGTGACTGTAGGCATGACTGGAATAGTCTTCCATTAGGTAGTGACTGTAGGCATGACTGGAATAGTTTTCCATTAGGTAGTGACTGTAGGCATGACTGGAATAGTCTTCCATTAGGTAGATAAATACAGCTTGTTTCATAACATATTTAGGAATCAGTAGCATCGTAAAAATAAATTAGCAAAAGTCCTGTGTTTAGAAATAAATAACAGAGGATTGTCACTGACCAAATTTTGGTAGCAAAGTTGGGAGAATAATTTTAAGGTTAGAAAAATTGGCTTTCATCAGTGGAAGAGGACTATGATTGGCTGCAACCAATATCGGCTCACGACTTTCATAATAATAGATTCTGAGGGAAGACGAGGATTCCACCGTAAAATTCAGAACATGTCTTAAAACAAATGATGGCTGGAAGCTTCATTTTCAGAAGTAAAAAGGAAAAAACTTGAAGGAATTCCAATGGCAATGACTATGACTCCAGAAAAATCGGGTTTCATAAGCATAAAAACGTCCTTGTTCAATTGAACTGAAGAGAAGCGTCTCCTTCAAACTGACACTCAGTTTTCTAAAAGCACTGAACAGAAGAATTGCGTTTGCTAAAGGTGCTGGACAAAAGGATTGAGTTTATTGAAGTCATTGGAGATAAGAATTGAGTTTACTGAAGGAGCTGAACAAAAGGATTGAGTTTACTGAAGGAGCTGAACAAAAGGATTGAGCTTACTGAAGGCACTGGATAAAAGGATTGAGTATACTGAAGGCACTGGACAAAATGATGACGTTTACTAATGGCTCTGGTCAATAAGATGGAAATTACCAAAGATACTGGACAAAAGTATCGAGTTAATTACAGTCAACCCTCGATAAGACGGACTACTAGGGGGAAGGGTGGTCCGGATAATAAGGCCTAAATACATAATACATTATACTGTATGCACTATACTGCTGTATACTTTAAAATATTTAGCCTGTGGGGTAAAAGAAATTACAATATTAACTACTAAAAAGTACAGTAAAAGTTATTTATTTATTTAGACGACGTCCGTCTTATCCGATATCCGGATTACCGAGGTCCGTCTTATCGAGGGTTGACTGTAAAGGCATTATGCAAAAAGAACAAGTTCCTAAAGGTGCTAGACAACAAGATGAAGTTTATTAAAGGCACTGAACAACAGGATGAAATTTATGAAATGCTCTGGCAAAAATTGGCAAAGGCACTGGGCAAAGGTTTATTAAAGGCACTGGATAAAAGAACCGAGTTCTGTAAAGGCGCTGGACAAGAGTTCACTTACTTGAATTATAAATTCTGTTTATTAAACCATAAACCATTTCAAAAAAATTTACCTGAACACTTCAAAAACGAAAATCTTTTACTGATTTATAACACTTGAGAAGTTTTTTTTAGCAATGCGAATAATGGCATCAGTAAATATTTGTTTAATACGTCAGTGAATTAAGGACGCTCCGTGAGAGTAATCTTCAACACTTAAAACGCAGAACTTATTGAAGGTTGTTGGAATAATGCGACCATTAATTTTATAAAGTTTGTGGGGGCACTATTACAAAGGTAAATTTTCCTTAGATTATCTATCATTGAGAAATATGTTTTTCCCCTTCATAGTCTTTCAGAAAACTTTGTGAAAGACGTTTTGTGCCTCCATTACTTGATCTGAACTACGATCTTTTGCGATACCATGTTTGTAATTTAGCATCAAATGAGATCCGGCCTACATCTCTCTCTCTCTCTCTCTTTCTCTCTCTCTCTCTCTTTCTCTCTCTCTCTCTCTCTCTCTCTCTTTCTCTCTCTCACACACACACACTCACACACACAAAACACGAACACAAATGTACACACACACACCCACATGCGCGACTCAACTTTTTCGTACTTAAAACTCGCCGAGTGCAATCAATGGTCAAAACTTTCAAAGCGTAAACTTTTCTCAAACAAAAAAGTTCCAAAGATGTATGTTTTACCGGTTATCTCACGCGTAAGTTAAGATGACATTTCACTCACACGAGGAAACTTGTCATTTATTTCAGTATTCCAGTCAATAGTTCTCCCTTTACGTCACTAGGTAACTCTTCAGGAAATAATTAACTGAAGCGGAACTTGTTTTGCTGTCCACCACCCTCGTCTTGACTGCAGCGAATCCAGCAAAGCTGAGCTCCTCTGAGCTTCAAATTAACAAGCCCTGCAAGACCAGGCTTTCATATGAAGACATTGTCGCCCTGACTTTGACCGTGCATGAAAGCTGTGAGGTACAGTGTAGCCAATGCTCTCTCTCTCCCTCCATCGCTAGCGCCCTGTGCTGGCAACACACGAGCAAATGGATATTGAGATGCATAGCGTCTTGCTCCTGCAAGTCGCAGTCGCCTGAGTCAGACTTAATATTGCTTGTGAGAATGTCGACAGCGCCATACACGCCAGTCTCGCTAAATTTGAATGGAGCTCCTGCTTGTCTTAGCTTGGGTAATGTCAAGAGATCGTTTGAAGTAGCGGGCTCTGCATGTGAACTATAGACCCTTGCTAGGATTGTGCCAGGGCTGTTCACGGAGAATATTAATTTCAATAGCATTAATTTCACTGGTATACGCTGTCAAACATGAAGAAGAAGAAGAATGTTACCCTGTATCAAGAAATAATTTCACGATGGAATGATCCATTTGTCTTGCATAGCTAATAATGTAAACACACCATCATTTCCTTACATCTTGTAAAATCTACTACACCCAATGGGTCATGAAATTATTTCAAACACGTAGTGACGTAGAGTCAACAATCGTTTTTATCTTCTTAGTCAAGTGGTCTGGCTAAGGCTACTCACGGCACGCATCTGAGATATTTCATGTCACTAGATTTTATCATCTAACTTCAGAATTTCTCTTCAATTAAGTGAAGTCAAGGGGTGATGATTAATGAAATATGTGATTAACGATGAATGATTTGCATTAATTAACAGTCAGTTTAGAACAGTCTTCATCTCCATGCTAACTCTCATCGCTCTGGACGAGACCACTTGAGAATTTCTCATAATAGAAGGATTTAATTTAAAAATATATACAGGGTGTCTCAAAAAAATGTACTCACACTTCAAATGACAAGATCCTTTATTTATGAACATACAGTGAAACAGAATAGCTTCGAATACAGAAGAGAAATGTGATTAAAGAATCATGTTCGCAAATGTTCGAATTGATGACCATTATTGTCCAGACAACGCTGATAACGCACACCAAGGGTGCGTTACATTTACATTTTTTTGAGACACCCTGTATATATATATATATATATATATATATATATATATATATATATATATATATATATGTAGAACTAACTTATCTGACGACATAAATATTACGCGTACTCAATTTTCCTAGTGGAAAAAAATTTACAACCTTTTATACTAGGGGATTAGATAAATCCTCTTCAAAACTTGCATAAATTGGTCGCATGTGAAAACTGGATTTAATTCTCACCTTGTTAGCTTTGGACGACTGAATATACAGAAAACCTTTCTCTGTATTTCTTGAGTTACTTATCGTAGTGGAACACTTCATGTTTTGAAATCCATAATGAAGCAAAATAGCATAGATTTCAGGACAGTGAAGTCTCTCACTAAACCTGCACGTTATTGCATCTCCCCGGCACCGTCTTCAGAGTGTACGTGTGCTGAAGTCATGGACGTGCAGGTTGAATTAGTTTACAGGTGCTGCAAGTATGTAAAACTGACCAGACGACCAGTAAATTTTTTTTCATCAACCGTAGTGAAAAGAGCAGTCGCTCTCCATTTGACAAGGAACGTGTACTTGAAAAATATAGTTCCATCACGTGTTGTAAATATCCAGAGATAAGAAATAATGCAAGATGTGTCTGGATGGAAATCCATCATCTCTTCAACGAAAAAATTGCAATGATTGTTCAAACCTATAATTTGGATCAAAGGAAAGAGCATGCGTTACAAGGACGTTAGAAACTCGAAGACCAACACTCCGAAGTTCTCCTTCTCGACGCCGCTCAGCTGTTTCTTGTGCAGTCACATCTGCGAGTGAAGGGGCATGGAATGTGAGTCCAATGGCATCGTTATTAAACTTATTTGAACAAACTTGAGCTCAACGCTTACGATGCTAGAAGCATTTCATTCGCAGCTCAAATGGTCTAGATCAACGAACTTTATATTGATTTCAGTAGTTTAAAGCGTTTTTAAGAACCGTATTATTCAACAAATGAACTGGTTGCAAGTTCAAAATTCGTTCTTACAGACTGTAGCATGTTGGAAGAGCTATTGGAAGAGCTCCGTACAAATAATTTACGCTGGTGTTATTGTCATTGTAGTATTGCTGTAGGTATGAGTTGTCAAGTATTAAGCAATCGGGCAACTGCTACGGGTAAGACTTGAGGTGGAATACAAGTTTTTCAAATAAATATAATTAACTGAATCTTAATTCGTATAGGAGAATAAGCAATGAAAACTTGAAGGTTTTAGCGTGAATTCCTTACATTTGTACTATCTTTTTTTTTTTCATCATGAACTTGGCCATCTCGGTCGAAGCGAAACTTGTTTTTACAGAGGGCTAATTCATGGCCCTTTGTATTTATTTCACAAAATTTACTAGATCTTATTAAAAACATTAATAATAAATGTATTGCCATGATTAAAAATCTAACAACTTATGGGTGCAGGTTTAATTCACTCGCTGTCGGCCGTGTTCTACGATCGAGCCAAAAATTAATCACCGAAGTGTTGCATTTTTCTCAGAGTTGCACTTCATAACTTTTTAATAGATTTAATGGTTGACTCATTTTAATATGATCATATTTAATGCGTTATTTTCATTCGCCTTAAATTATGGTTCTTTCATTTAGCTCTTGCGTGTCTGACGACATAAATTTGAGTGATTTCCTAGATGGGAAGAACTTCATCTGTGATCAAGTAAAGGTACAACAACTCTAAAGCCTTCTTCATAAGATCCTTATGCTATTGAAATAACAATCATGCATTTCATCTACCTTTGTATAGATGTTTCATCATTATCATACATAGCGTGCAGCCAAGCCATAAATACTCTTTATAATTATAAAATACCCTAGTATTTGAGTTCCAGTTCAAGAGGAAGTGGTTTTAAAATAAGAATATATCCCCTAGAGAAAAAGAGAAGTCTGCGTTATTCTAACCCTAGATTCCTTTGTAATTATTTACAATTTTATTATCAGAGCCTAATGTATTTCTAAATTAAATCGTGTAGAATTGGTCCATCTGGTACGGATTGAACTCGGCACTTGCAAGATCAGCCTCGCAGTCGACATACGGAGTCTTATCAGGTTAGTAAATTCTGTTCATGTATGAGTCTATCCTCTGCACTATCCGCTCGAGATCTTGAAATATTTCTATTAATCTCGCGCATCATCCATCTCCGCAGCAAAGTCCGCCTTGCACAGCCCCGCCTGTTGCTGCTTTAATCAAGTCGCTTCTCTGCTACAGATTTATTGCACAACTTACCGCAGCCAATAACTTGCCTCGTCTGTCCTGCTCCTAAATTAGGTCTCTGTGGAAATGTGCGCGGCGTCTACCTTCCTTGCATCTCGTTGTCCTCAGCTTGCAGGTCGTTGTGGCTGCAATCTTCAACAATTATTAGGATAACCTCTGTCCCCTAATAACTCACTTAAAATGGTATTTTCTATATGCCTCTGTTAAAATTATTGTTCTGTAACTTTGAAGTCTGAAGCCTTGACCTAGTGAACAAACAGACACATAACCTCTTTTTATATCACCAGCTTGGTAGACTGGTGAGCGAGTCTGCTTTCGAGCGGGAAGACCCGGGTTCGAATCCCGCTGCCGACATGGTTGACGCGGCTAGAAATACGGCATGGGACTTGGATAAACAACCGAATAATTATCGAAGTAATTATTCGACCCAAGAATGGGCCAGAAGGTTCGTTCCTATAGCCTCATTCTTTCTATTCTATTCTATAAAGAAATAAGAACGAGTATTTATCGCAATATGAGGATTTAGTTAGCTAATTCTTTTTACTTTTAGTATAATACTACTGACACAAGTACATGTATTTTTGTATCTTGGTTTGTGAGTAACTGTGAGTGCTGCCTGCACTTTTCATATAGTAGCGCTGACGAGCAAGTTGTAGCGATCTAGAATTAAGTCCTCTGAAATTTTATGGGCTATAAAAAAGGCAAATTTACATAACATAATAGTTTCATTACCAAAAGTATGCAAGGTCTTACTTATTTCGTTACATAATCACCAAAATGGTTCAGGCATTTGCCATATCGTGAGACACGCTTCTCGATGTCTTCTTCAAAGAAGTTAACTGTCAGTGAGGAGAGAGATATGTACGTCATGACGGGCACATCGGTCCTGGAGCACAGCTTCCGGTATATGAGGTCTTCTACGATTGTGTCCAAATAAACCTCAAACTATCTGTAAATTTTACAGAAAGTTCACTGATTGTAAACCTTCGTTTGCTGTTGACCACCTGATCAACACGCTGAACGAGGCCGACAGTAGCGACGGACTGGCGTCCTTGTCCACCTTCATGATAGACGTCGGTTCACCCTTCTTTAAATTTTCGACACCATTCTCGTACACTACCCTCACTCATAAAGTTGTCACCGAACACTTTTCTTATTCTTCGGTGGATTTCAGCAGCACTACGTCCTTCTACATCCAGAAAACGGATTACACTTCGTAACTCACATTTGGCGGGAGTATCGATCATAGCAGCCTCGTTCAAGTGCCGTACCTCTGGAAATCAGGCTGTATCCGTTTTGACGTTAATGTAGAGAAATGAGTAAAACTCTGAAGTAGTTTTGGGGCAGAATTATTATGCTATAAAAATTTGCCGTTTTTATAGCGCATCAAAAAACAGCGATCGTAAAATTTGATTTATATTGAGTGACAATAAGGCTCAGTTGAAAAGTTCTTCCTCATCGAAATTAATTTCAATGCATATTTTAATCAAAAAGAAAATTTTAAGTCGCAATTAGAAACGTTATTCATTTAGAATTTGAACCAATAGGGGTTCAAATAGGTTGATATATGTTGTGTTATAGGTGTATATATTACCATTATTTTATAGATAGACCAATTACGAACGCTCAATTTTTATCATGTCAATTTAATGATACACTCATCAGCTCATCTCCCAATTTAATTATATTATCAGGAGGACGCAAAAAAAACGCGCCACTTCATTACATCTAACATATCTTAATTTCTGCAGGGGACGCTAAATCAATCTTTTATCTGTATTGCAACATCTCTTTCGCTCGGAAGCTTTTTTCTTTCCTCTAGGGCCTGGTGATCCATCACAGACGCACGTTTTTCTGATAGACGGATACCAATTTCTTATGTGATGAAGATGCACCGTAATTTTCTGGAACGGATTTTTAGTGTAGAGAGGCAACATATACTTTGAAAACACACGGATTTTTTTCGCAGTATATTGGTGGAAGATTGAAGGGGGAATTCCTGGAACGAGAATTTTTTTCTCAGTGCTTACTGCGTGGTCGGCACGAGGGCGAAGTGCTCTTGCTTCGACAGGACGTGAGCTGCGAGGATTGAGCCACTTCTATTCAGTGCTGTAAAATTCGGGTCCGTCCATTACGGCAAGATTAGGCGGCGACGCGGGAATCACGACCAAAATAGGGAATGGCAGCTTGTTGCAACGCTGAGGACGGATCTTCATGTTAATGAACCATGCCTGAGCATTGCGTCAAAAATTTGTTCTTAATGAGACGCACCTCAAAATATTTTTCTAACTTTAATGTTTCAGCCACAACTGAGAAAGTAGCTTTAATTTCTATAGTGAAGATTTATGAGGGGAAAAAGGAATTACGATCTGTGGTACAAATCTGAGATCGAGATAGTGACTTTAATTTTATTTTAATGAGTCGCGATTCCGAGACTAATATAAGTTAAAGTTTCGAAATCATATCTGTGAAAGTGGTTGATGCTCAAAAAGCTTTAAGCAAAAACAGGACCTAGATTTCGGTTTCAATGACACGTGAACAAGACTAGATTTACTCCTCAATTAATCAACCATTGCTGTAGGAGTCATTTCAGCTTATGTTTAATTTAGTCGTCTTTGAGAAAGTGATCGAAACATTACTAACATGGAGCCACAGTGTGACTATACGACCGCTGTAAGATGCTCATTTGCAAAATACTTAATTTATCAGGTTAATCTCAAAGGAAAACCTTCTGAATTTTGAGCCTTTAAAACAGATCGTAAATGCTCGATCTACGTTTTACTTAATTCACATACTCAACCACTTTTAGAAAAGAATTTAAACTCATCACACGTAATGGGAAAGACAATAATGCTCTTCAAGAGCACAGATGATGCAGTAATGCATCCCACCTGGTGCATTATGCCTGGTGTGAGTTGTTCTGCAACGCGTTGCACTCGCCTGTACAATGTTTGAAAGAAAAAATTGATTTTCAATGTGCCCACACTCAATTGGAAGATCACCAGTAAATAAAGCATATTGCAATCTAATAATGGAATGCAAGGTAATAATGTAATATGATGTGATGATAATGATAATGCATAATATAATTCAATGTAATAATGTAATAATAATAATGATGCATAATATAAAATAATAGCGTAATACTTCCTCGCTTTAGGAGAAAATTGAACCTATTGTTGGGTGTTCAGAGACAAAGGCATAGAAGTGAAAAGTAAATGTGTGTTCTTAACATTCATTATGTGATCACAGTATTACTTATTTTGGAATCGCTCAAGTTAACATCATCAGAAGAAATTCATTTGAATGTTTATCAAAGTTACTCTATGTGTACAGTATCATTCGTAAGGTGTTCTTGTTTTTTTTCGTAATCATAAAAATTTTTCGTTTGCATCTCTCTGAAGCAAAAATAATTTTTACTGCATCTCGGCTTCTGAAATAAAAAAATGAAACTCAATGTAAATTCACATTCCATCGAACTTCAAATAAATCAGGCTTGAAACTCAGTTCCTTCAATGAATTGCAATTCTGTCAGATTACTCTAGAAACACGCTAAATTTAATTTCTCGTTCTGTAACTGACATATATGTGAATAGCAATCTCCATACCTAATCAAATGCACTAAAATTTTCATTCCTCATGATGAGTTTGTTCACGGATCCCAGTGACCCAATCGCTTTGCATTTATTCATTTACAAGAGTGGCTTGTCTGTTTTCTCAAGGGATTCAATCGCAATGCGCCCGTTTTTACTATGGAACAAGACCCGGTCATCAATACATCGGAGGAATTCAATAGAAATCACTTCAAGATGCCTGATTCATCAGGTTTAATCTCAAAGGAAAGCATGCTGGATTTTGAGCCCTCAGAAAAGATCTTATCTGCTCGATCTACGTTCTACGGGAGCTCGCGTTCAGAACTGAAATCCAAGACTCGATTGATGGTGGATTTTTCAGCTTCAATCACGTCGTAGGCAATCAGCTTGAGCAGATCGGATGAAAGGACTTTGTGATGATCAAAATTTGTAGCTTATTTCAGGGAGAAATAGTTCAACAGACGCGGGGGCCACGTAAATGTGACAGAAAGAAGAGGCATCTTGTAGTAGGGGTGTTTATACTTACATACTTTCAACATAAAAATCGTTTTGCTTCACAACTCCAAATCTCAAAAACAACTCACGAGTGGGGTGTACTGAACGTAGGCAGAAACTAATTGAGTACTCTACTAGGATGGGAACAAGGAGGGTTAAGTCAGAACAGATGTAACTCGGAACATGAGAGAGTTGACACGTAAAAGCAAAATTCATTCTTGGGAATTCTAACGTTCGTCGAAACTGAAAAATTTATAACATTTCTACATCCATTTGAAAAAAAAAATTCAAATACTCCAATCACCATCAACATGTAAATTTACATACGTAAACACTGACAAGATTCCATTGATGTGTATCTATATTAACGTATGAATAGTATATCTTCAAATATTCAGTGTATTCCTAACATGTTTTGCTCTAATTTGGTTTCTATAGTGGCACAGTTTTAAAACCTTCTCTTGAGGAGCTCATATTTAGCGAAACTTGGTTAGGAGGAAGTTAGTGATGCGAAAATGTACAATTTTGTCATGAAAGCTTAACATTTGTGATAAGTGATGTAGAAAATTCAATTTTATTCTCAGAGCTCAGGATCCATCTAAGGCATAAGATAATTTAGTAACACACTTGGTTTAAAATTTCAACAATTTGGGGCCCGTCCATGTGAGAATGCAGTTGAATGCCACACATCAAAATTAGAAACGTTTATTGGCTGTCGAGATGGTAGTGTCATTTTGTAACGCTGTGACACTAATTGCTCAGCCACTTTAACTTTAACGTAGAAATTTAAGCTTTTCAAGTTTAAAATTATCATGCAAGTGAGAATCAAGCTTTTGAGTGACTAATTCACAAGGTATATTCATCAAGGATACCTTTCGAGCCAGTATTTCATAATCAAGCGTAACTGGCTCTTCGCAACATTCTTTGAACATTTTTGGGAATTTTCGAGACACCTTGTCGAGTAAATAATTTGAAACTGGTTAATCTTGTAGTTCATGTCAAGAACAGTGATGGAACAGGCTCCATTTTTTATCCATGGAAATCGGTAGGTATTATGAAAAATCTTAGGCTCTTAGAGAAATTTTTATTTGAGTGAATGCTTGTTTACCAGAATAATTTTGCTCTTGATTAATTAAGTTTATACAGTCAACCCTCGATAAGACGGACTACTAGGAAGCCACCTGGAAGCCAGGATCACCTTCCGTGTCATCTAACCTCGTCCTAACATCATCTTCAGACACTTCTCCTTCGCCTGCCCTTCTAAGGATATCCGGACGACGTCCGTCTTATCCGATACCCGGATTACCGAGGTCCGTCTTATCGAGGGTTGACTGTATGAGTCAGTTCTAAATTGCCAGGACACCTAAAAAAATTTCTTTCTGATTAAACACTTTAACTGCGATATGCGTCATATATGGCACACGGCACTTTGTTATAGACACTATTTGGGGAGTCGCCGTCAAAATGTTAAGAAATCAAGAGGAAATTTCAGGACATAGATACAAAAACAGATGCACTTCATAATTTATGTTCTTTTAACATCATAAACTTTAATTTAGATAAAATTGGAAAGTGTGTAACGAATAAGTTAGTCATGCAAACAGTCTTGAAGTAGACGACATTAGCAGGGGTCTAGGAAAGTGAAGTAGAAGCTCTGGACTTCTGCTTCATGAATTTTGTGGTACTGCAATGTTGACATCTCAATTTGAAGTCCGAGGTTAAGCTTGCCTTCCCATACTCCTAATGGTAACAAAATTTTGCCGGAAGCTTCAGTTCTAGCGAATGGAAACAATAAACAGGAGCAAGTCAGCGAAGACGAATGGCTGGAAAGCATCTTTATGGCAGCCAATCAGAGAAAAGAGCTATAAAGTCTACACCAGCCCCCTCTGCACACCCAATCCAAGTCCACATCAGCACCTCTCAATACATAAAGTCTGCTGAGCTTAGAACGCTTAACAGGCGACGCCGTACCAATTCACGACCAGTTTACGACATCCGCCTCTTCTTCTGGTACTCAACCAAGAAACTTACGGCAAGGTTTCTGTGATTGTATTCTGATATTTACGACAAGTTCTCTGTACTTGAGTTTTGATATTCCGACAAGATTTCTGTGATGTACGAGAAAGAGTAAAAAACTATTCCCTTCTATGGAAAACTGTTTATCAGTTTGACCTTTCATTTTGATCATCACCATCTTAAACAAGAGCCAAAAGAGTAAAGAGCCGTTCTGTTTAGAAATTGTCTCAAATTTCTGTATGTAAATTCTTATTATTACTGTTTTGCATTATTCATGCGCATCTTGCAAACGATTTCTTCAAAAACCTGGAAGCGCAGATTTTAATAATTCTCGCCAAGTTGAAAGCGTAGCTGAGATCTGAAAAATTAATTACCTGATTACCTGTACATTTAGTACGGAAAAACCGTTTTTCGAGATGCAAACTAAACTGAAATACGTTCTATCTTTTTCATAGTGCTCAATACGTCCCTCGAGTTCTAACGCATTTTTAATATTCTTATGTATGAGCTAAGGAGCTCAGCGGTGCAATATTTCTATAGAGTGAAAATTTCTAGAGGTGTTGAACTTAGCGGTACCACTTCGTACGTCACTCTTAAAGAGCAGCACCCTGCATATTACAGCTTCCTGCTCAGGTATAGAACAAATAAGAGTTCTGAGCCGTAAACGACTGATTATAATTGTACGAATAATGTCAATTAACGGATATGAGATGTCCAAATAGTATAATCCCTCATACCTTGACGTAATCTTCATGCTATTGACTAGTACTGACTAGTAAACATGTAAACCTATAGTAGATGACTGACTGGTAAACCTGCACTAGAGAAAAATCACGTGTTTTGAATCCAATTTTTTCTTTCATTTGCCAGTCGACGCGGTCTCTCAGAAAGAGCTTCCGTATTGAAGGGGAAGAAGGCGAATAACGAAATGAAATCCCGTGTTTTACAGTAATCTTTCGCCTTTAGTATTCCCAATACAATATTTAAAATGCATGTATACCCGTTCCATTGAGAAGTCAATACTTAGCTTAAGATAGACACTAATCTTAGCCTTAGTATTAACTTCTCAATAGATCATGTATCTCAAACATTGTATTGTGGATACCAAAAGCTCCGGATTATTATCACATGTATAATTTTTTCCATAATTACACGTCTTTCCCTACAACATAGAAACTTCCTCAAAAACGCGGTCTCAACTGGCAAATAAAAGAAAACGAACGCAAAGAAAAATCTTTTTTTAACAACAAGATGCAGTCAATTCACTATGAAACACATGAACTTTCAACAAAGCTCAATCAATTCATTAAAAAAACACACAAGTTTTTAACAAGGAGGGGTGTGTTTATTAGAAAAACTCCAATTTTTAACAATATACAGTCGTCATTAAAAATATGGTAATTTTTTGTTATGCAAGACTATTAGATTTTTAATAAACATGCTTTATTCGTGACGCGTCGTTCATGAGTATTTTTGCATTGATATCTTAACGTAAGTAAGCCACGATGGTGATCTTGGCTACTTTGGTAACTCCAGTAGTCCTGGTAACACAGATTACTCTGATATTCCTGGTGATCCTAGTTATTTTAATGACTTTTATGATCCTAGTGACCCTGGTAACACAGATTACTCTGATATTCCCGGTGATCCTAGTTATTTTAATGACTTTTATGACCCTAGTGACCTTGGTGACCCAGATTACTCTTATGACCCCCAAAGAATGTCATTACTCTGATGCCCTGAAATGACCCTGGTTACTATGATGACCTCTACAACCCTGGTTACCCTGGTTACTCTAGTGACCCTGGTAACTAGTGGGAGTTAATTTGACTCATAGTCTCAGCTGTTGTTAATTTACCCCGAACACACGGATACACTCACAGAGATTAAGCGTCTCTATCGTAACACTACAGTAAGATTTCGAAGGGAAGTAAAACTTAAAAGTTTTATACTTTGAAACTGTTCCCATAAATAGCTTTATGTTGGGCTTAAAATGATGAAACTAGCGTATTATATAGAATTCAAGACGTTCACACATTATACATCTCACTCATTTATTTATTTAGCCTTAGTGTTATACCTATTTTAAATTTTTTTACACCATTCTACAGGATCCAATTGGAATAAATGTTTATTCAACTGTTAAAGCTTCGTTCGTCAATAAAACTAAATGCACGTGTTAGAATAAAAATGGTTAATTTTTGTCAATAAGCACATAAAATTTTGAGTAATTTTTGCAGCTCTTGACAAGTACAGAAACGAAGCCAATTCTGACAAGAGGAGTTTGATGACCTCGTTTTTGTTGAGCTTCTTCACCGTCATGAGTAAGCCTCTTTGCAGGCTGAGGTGACTCATTATTTAGGCCTCACCAAAAACAATACATTGTATTTAAGATCGTATTTTGTACATGTATTTTGAGTCCTCATGTTTTTTTAAGAGATTTTTGTTAGATTTCAAAATAATTTTATACCTTTTATGCACTGCCTGAATTGACCTGAAGCAAAACGCGTGCGATTGCATCTCACGCTGCGTCCTGCTGTCACTGTTTGCTGTACCTCTAATGATGGAACAAGAAATAATATTGACTGAACTGCAGTAGCCGTACCTTGTATCAACCCACAGTAGGAATCACATCAGAAGGAACGTAATTAAAACAAGCACAGACGATTTTTCTGCCCGTAACTCGCAAGGGAATTTTTACTTCGACTGGCAAAACATTCGTCGAGAAACTCGCCTGTCTGTGATGGATGGCACTAAGCGTACATTAATTGTTTTTAGTCCATAATTAATGCAGGCACTCGTAAAATCTGATTTACATAAGCTTTCGTGGTATTTATTCGTGGAATGGATTATAATTGAGATGCTTTGTGCAACACGTAGTTGAGCTTCTCCAACGCAGGCGCAGGTGCAGTGTAAAATAAGTTTTAACGTCGAACAAATTTATTCAAGTCTCAAATAAAACTCGTTGAGTTCTTATCATAATGAATTCCATATATGCTTCACTATAAAATTCGAGCCTAGGCAATGTTTGTTGACTCTACAGAAATTCTACTTGTTTGTTGAGATAATTTTATTACAAGAAATCCACTTGAGCGATGATTGTTTGTGTTAAGTTATGGACCGTTGTATATAGTTTTTAAATTCATGTATATCGTTCATCGTGGGGAAAATAATTGATGGTTCAGAGCGTCTGACTACAAGTGCATTCACACAGGTGTACATACACATGATGGTTTCGAATAAATACTCTGTCTGGTCTGAAACAGTTGGTGCAGAGGGTAAAAATTTAAAAATTGTAATAAGGGTTGCTGTTTTAGAAGAGATACATATATGTGCCGAACAAAATTGAAAATTTATCAGTTCTTCCGCTCCAGACTTTTTTCAACTTTCACATCTGGTACTACCCACAGCGTCCATGCCACTTTATCATTTGTGAAGATGCTTTAAATTAATTCACCCAAGCAAACTCCAGCATCAGCTTAGTTCAGAGGTTAGAGCTTCTAACGTGTTCTGAGAATAAGAAATTTCAGAAAACATGAATTAGAATAAACTTCTGAGATTTGATTTTACCTTCATGAGAATTATTATACGTATTTTAAACAAATATTGTAAGGGAAAACTTCAACAAGTTCTGGAATCTTTCAAATTCATTCCGACATGTAACCCGGCACAAAATATTAGCTAGAAAAGGACTTAAGAGTTCAACAATATTTTTTTATTCGTTTAGTAACATTTCTTCAGGAGTTACTGGAAGCATCGCTGGTATTAAATGAATGATATATATTAAATTGACGGTATGAGGGTTGTGTTACTGGTATGAGGGCTAAATTACCAGTCTGTGGGTTAAATTGCAAACATGAGGGTTAATTTACCAGTATAAGAGTTAAATTACTAGTATTATATGAGGGTAAAATTGGCGTTATGTATATCTCAGTAAGGTCCAAGAAAAGGAAGAGTGCTGCAGTATTGAGCTTCAGTCAAGAATTAATGAGATATTCAAGGGCTCCTACATCTATTTTCAACAATAAAGAGTAAATAAAACAATTTTCAGGCTATAAGCTCAGGTTCTCATCAACCAAGAATGAATACAGCATTTCTTTATTAGGTATACTTTTATTCTCAGCAATGCCAGTGAATTTAAAGATAGAAATGTTCCAGCGAAGCATTTACTAAAAAACAGTTTTTCTTTGCCGTATTTCCTGCAGCTAAGCAGATGCCTACGTTTACTGCGCAGTTTTCATTAAAGAGTTCTTGACTGCAAAGAAGACGCACGCATTTGCAGTCGCAGATCCCCTACATTTACAAAGCGACTCTCGTGCTGCTGCTGCCGGCTTCGGTTCAGTCCTTGTGAAAATTCCGTTTGAAGCTCTTGCGGTGAGTCTTTTTCAACGCAATGTTTCCCTAGGCAAATTCGAGCATCGTTTCCATAATGTACCGGACAAACTGTCACTGCAAATGTCGCTCAGGCCGGACAGGCGCCCCGAAGCTGTCTCGTGCAGCGTTGTCAGGTAAATTGCGACTTATTTACAAAGTCTTTTATCGGTACTCCCGCAATTTTTTGAAATGTAAAGCATACTTGACTACAAGCTGAATAATTGTGCATGGCATTGTTAGTCAATGCTTCGCAAATGATACTGATTTTTGTCGTGTCGCTAAACACTCAACCCATGAAGACGCCCATCAACCTCCCGGGATCGTCGCATGGAGCTCACCATCACCCTTACTCTTAGAATGTTAACCTTAAGAATTTGAAAAACCAATGTACTAATGTCTATGTACTCTGTATACTTGATTGGAAATAAAGATTGTTTTTTTTGTCCGTGGGGCGGCAGCTGCAGGATATGAAGACGTGATCCAGTAAAGGAGAGTTCTAATTTTTCCCTCAGACTGCAGACTCACCTGGAGGTCATACTTGAGCCTCGACCTTGAGGATTGATCGTCACTGCATTTCCTATCATTATAACAGATATTATTGGGCCATTATTACTGTAAACTTACCATTATAACAGGTATTATTGCGCCATTATTACTGTAAACTTATCATTACAACAAATATTATTGGGCCATTATTTCTGTAAACTTACCATTATAACAGATATTATTGGGCCATTATTACTGTTAACTTATCATTATAACAGGTATTATTGGGCCACTATTACTGTAAACTTATCATTATAACTGGTATTATTGGGCCATTATTACTGTAAACTTCTCATTAGAAAAGGTATTATTGGGCCATTATTACTGTAAACTTTTCATTATAACAGGTATTATTGGGTCACTCTTTCTGTAAACTTATCATTATAACAGGTATTATTGGGCAATTATTACTGTAAACTTACCATTATAACAGGTATTATTGCGCCATTATTACTGTAAACTTATCATTAATGCAGGTATTATTTGGCCATTATTATTATCTAATTGTAATAACAGGTATTAGTGTAACATTATCACTGTAAACTCATCATTATAAGAGGTGTTATTTTACCATATTATAATTGAGAACTTATTCTTATGAGAGGTGTGGTGACGTGTAACGGTCACAGGAATGAGAGGTGTGGTGACGTGTAACGGTCACAGGAATGAGAGGTGTGGTGACGTGTGACGGTCACAGGAATGAGAGGTGTGGTGACGTGTGACGGTCACAGGAATGAGAGGTGTGGTCACGTGTGACGGTCACAGGAATGAGAGGTGTGGTCACGTGTGACGGTAGCAGGAAATTAGCATGGAACTCAGAGATCTCCACACGTGGCATCTTCGTTCTTCGCCTTCATGAAGTAACGAGGACATGTTTAAGAACACGTGTACCAAATAATTTACCAGCGTAATTTTACAACTTACATCGCACCTAAAATGACACTAATGCTATTGCCAGCGCAGTATTTTTTGCCTTTGCATCATCCGTTTTAAAATGACTAAATTAATTAAACGAACAGAAATATTCCGCTATGGTGAAATACCTTACTGAAATATTATATTCCTGGTGTTAGCTCTTGAAGGTGAGTGAAGTAGTTGCTGCTGCATCTACAACAGAGGTTTTTAAATTTGATCTCACGTCAATCCTTTGTTGATGTCGGAGGCTCCTATGAACCGACTTCACACTGAGCATGGTAGAGGTAGATAGTGAGTTATGCTAGAGGCTTTTGTTTCTCTCACAACAACTGAAGTCTTGACTTCCAGTAACGTTATATGACTGCTGACAATACACTCACAGGCCTCCAGGAAGCGTCCTTGGTCGACTATCATCAACACGGACTCCGTCTCTCTCTCTCACGTCGCGCTTGCACCACGACAAAATAACGAGGCTCCTGAAAAGTATTCTAAAATCTCACGGAGAATAAATCCTGACTTAAATGAGGCGCATGTCAGAGACCCATTTTGTTCCCTGGCTGAAGGGTCTTCAGACTAGTGATGCAGGGGAGAAAGCGACGGGAGTTCATACGACGTGGAAGTGGCACGTGGGAGTGGTGCTGTAGAACACACTGCAGCTGCCACTCCTGCAATGAGTCCCACGAGGGAGTGATGCTGCAGGCAGAAGGAACAGACTGCAGCGGCCACTCCTGCAATGAGTGCCCCGTGGGAGTGGTGCTGTAAAACAGACTGCAGCTGCCACTCCTGCTATGAGTGCCACGAGGGAGTGATGCTGCAGGCAGAAGGAACAGACTGCAGCGGCCACTCCTGCAATGAGTGCCCTTACCACATGGCAGTAATAACAAGAAGGGCTGCCACAGTCAGCCATAAGGGCTTGGCCGGCTACTCGTAGCACTAATCTAAACCACAAGATGTACAGTCTGGTTGTCGTCCATAAAACAGAATAAAAAACACAACTGGATCAACATGAACGTAAATGACATTTCTCAGTTTTTTTCATCTAAATGAATGTTTTTAGGACATTATTATTCTTTGCCCTCTTCAGATACTTTCATCAGAAAAATAGGTTACAAATATTCTAATAAGTGGGGGAAAAATGCGGTCACTGAAGAGTTAATCTCAGATCAAGAGTTCAAGACTTGCTTTAACACTCACCAAGTCGCCACCAAGGTTTTTCTTGTATAAATTTCACGTGAAAAAATTGGCCTAAATTTGATCAATTAAGAGCAATTCTCCCTAACGCCGTGGCTGAGTCTGGAAGTTGCAGTGAAGCACAGGGCTTATTTGTGTCAAATGTTCATGGCAGCGTTGGGCTATACGGAATTATTAGGCAATGCTTAACAGTTTAGATCAGTGTTTCTCAAAGTGGTCTGTACAGCAGCCCCCCTGGGGGCGTTGAGGTAATGCAGGGGGGCGGTAGGAGGGTACACCTTGAATGGGGGGCGTATATTACTGTATAATATACAGTAATATAATCATTAGGAGGCGGTGGAAAATCAAATAGTGTCCTAAGGTGATTGAAAAAACTTTGAGAAACACTGGTTTTAGATTAACCTAGATTCAGTGTTTGTTAACCTTATTCTTCATATTCAATAGCGAGTGTGTACAGGTGGAAGAAATAATCCACACGTTCGTCTGCTGAGAAGAGAAATAAGTTTATTGGCTGACTACAACATTCACAAGAACAACGAAACTTGCTATTTTTAGATCTCTAGCCCAGTTTCATTCCTTAGAAAAGTTAGGTAAAAAATTGGNAACAGACTGCAGCGGCCACTCCTGCAATGAGCGCCCCGTGGGAGTGGTGCTGTAAAACAGACTGCAGCTGCCACTCCTGCAATGAGTGTCCTTACCACATGGGAGTAATAACAAGAAGGGCTGCCACAGTCAGCCATTAGGGCTTGGCCAGCCACTCGTAGCACTAATCTAAACCACAAGATGTACAGTCTGGTTGTCGTCCATAAAACAGAATAAAAAACATAACTGGATCAGCATGAACGTAAATGACATTTCTCAGTTTTTTCATATAAATGAATGTTTTTAGGACATTATTATTCTCTGCCATCTTCAGATACTTTCATCAGAAAAATAGGTTACAAATATTCTAATAGGTGGGGAAAAAATGCGGTCACTGAAGAGTTAATCTCAGATCAAGAGTTCAAGACTTGCTTTAACACTCACCAAGTTGCCACCAAGGTTTTTCTTGTATAAATTTCACGTGAAAAAATTGGCCTAAATTTGATAAATTAAGAGCAATTCTCCCTAACGCCGTGGCTGAGTCTGGAAGTTGCAGTGAAGCACAGGGCTCCTTTGGGCCAAATGTTCATGGCAGCGTTGGACTATACGGAATTATTAGGCAATGCTTAACAGTTTAGATCAGTGTTTCTCAAAGTGGTCTGTACAGCAGCCCCCCTGGGGGCGTTGAGGTAATGCAAGGGGGCGGTAGGAGGGTACGCCTTGAATGGGGGCGTATATTACTGTATAATATACAGTAATATAATCATTAGGGGGCGGTGGAAAATCAAATAGTGTCCTAAGGTGATTGAAAAAACTTTGAGAAACACTGGTTTTAGATTAACCTAGATTCAGTGTTTGTTAACTTTATTCTTCATATTCAATAGCGAGTGTTTACAGATGGAAGAAATAATCCACACGTTCATCTGCTGAGAAGAGAAATAAGTTTATTGGCTGACGACAACATTCACAAGAACAACGAAACTTGCTATTTTTAGATCTCTAGCCCAGTTTCATTCCTTAGAAAAGTTAGGTAAAAAATTGG
>VCRD01002687.1:0-11802 GCA_006783055.1 Trinorchestia longiramus
GTGGTGGGTGTCAGGGAGGAGTGGTGGGTGTCAGGGAGGAGTGGTGGGTGTCTGGGGTCCGAGCAGTGTAGTTAAGCACACGTATTACGAAAAAAATTTGAATTTAAACGAAAAATTCATTTTAAGGATTGAATCAAAATGGTTTATAAATTCAACATATATTTTACAGTTCAAAGTTCACTAACATTTTCAACATGAATCTAGCTGGAGTAAACAAACATTCTGCTTTAATTTTGTCATTCCTACTCATGTAGAGAAGAAGTTAACAATATTATAAACATATTAACTCCTACAGGACGAATATAGACAATAATTTACATTAAACTTAAAGCTATTTTCAGGATACTCAAGTATTAATACTTGTATATAATAATTGAGGCATGAGACGAAGTATTAATGTCTTGTAGAATACAACTTTTTGAATTATGAATTCGGAGTTGAAAGTAAAATGTGAATGTAATTAATTAGTTGTACCAATAAATAAATGATGCTAAGATTAATTAACGTTTTCTTACTTATTTTAAGTAAGATACAATGAAGAAACCAAGTCAGCATGTACTGTATATTGCGCCTCTCACGAGAATCACAAATAAATAAATTAATATTTGGTTTACTATTTTTCATTCCGTGAATAAATGAAAATTGAGTCAACGAAAAGTGTATGCTGCCTTTTTAAATTGACTTTTCAAGTGGTGGCAGTTAACAGCCCACCCACTTGTCGGGCAGCACACCCCCGGTGGCAGCCCACTCCCTTGTCTGACAGCACACCCCCGGTGGCAGCCCACTCACTTGTCAGACAGCACACCCCCGGTGGCAGCCCACTCCCTTGTCAGACAGCACACCCCCGGTGGCAGCCCACTCACTTGTCAGACAGCACACCCCCGGTGGCAGCCCACTCACTTGTCTGACAGCACACCCCCGGTGGCAGCTCCCAGAATGCAGCCCACTGTGAACAGCATCTGGTAAACAGCTCTCAGCCAGTCCTTGCTGCATACCAGGGAGAACTGTGGGCGGAAGTTGTGATTTAAAATTACTGCACTAGATGGTCCTCGTAGAAATACCACGGTTTTACAATGATAAAATTGAAGATCTATGTTATTAAACATATTTTTCTATTTTACATGTATAATAAATAATCCCACCGTATAATAATACACCGTTTGTTGCTTGCTTGGTTTTTAAGAGAAGATAGGAGAAAATTCGATAGGGTATACATGTATTGTAAGCATTGTATTGTTGATACCAAAGGCACATCCTTCAATGTGGAAACTCCTTCGCTAAGCCCGCGTCCACTGGCAAATCAAACGAAAAATTCAGTGAAAAACACGTGAATTTTTACCACTTGGTCTACTATTAGTTAAATAATATTGTAAACTGCGTTGATATTGCCAAAGAATTAGCTTAATAAAAGAAGGTGGACTCATAAACGGGAGAGCTCAGCCTGTATGCCAGCTTGTGACCAGAACTATTTTTCAGTTGGTAGTAGTGAAATAAAAAAAATGAAGGTTATTGGAGAGAAGATATCTTTAACGAGTCCTTTTTGAGCTTATATCCAGTCTTTAAAACATAATTCATCGCAAATCTTCAACACATTCGTCTTGATCATAATTTCAAATTAGTCAAATCTAATCTGATTCATGACGCAATCATGGATCGAAATATTATTAATTTCATCACTTTTAAACCGCAGAATTTCCACAGGAACTAGGTAGTAGATTATATTTACCGCTCGAATTAGTGCACTAGTAGGTTACGTAAATACAAAACAACACACATCTTTTGCCCAATAAATTCCAGTTAAAAGGGTACATCATAACAAAGACTGGGAAGTTACTCTAGCACAGAAACACGAGGCCTAGGAGTGGTTGAGGGATGGTCGTTCAGAATCAAAGAGGTTTAATTTTGAATGAAAAGCTGTCGAAAGAAAACATAGAAACTTCTAAATCAAACCTGCTTTGTTGGCGCATCTACGAACCTTTCTGTTTGATGATTATCGTAGCAAAACCTTAACGTGATAATGTAGCCCACTACAAGAATATGATGATACAAGATAGAGCTGCAATTGTACGAGTACAGCAAAAAACGATTATTCATTGTCCTCAAGTACAGCTGTACCAATTGTAACGGTAATGTATTAATGTTATTTAGGAATAGCTCCCATGCAGCGGTATTTCAAATTTGGGCACACATGGACATCCACAAGCACACATGGACACCCACAAGCACGCATGGACACCCACAAGCACGCATGGACATCTAGAAGCACACATGGACATCCAGTAGCACGCATGGACATCCAGAAGCACACATGGACATCCACAAGCACACATGGACATCCACAAGCACACATGGACACCCACAAGCACGCATGGACATCCACAAGCACGCATGGACACCCACAAGCATGCATGGACACCCACAAGCACGCATGGACACCTCAGTACAACACACCTCTTCAGTGATGGTCCAACCGAAGGTAGAATTGTCGAAGATAAAATTTTCGCAGGACGAGGATTTTAATTCCACTCCGTGCCTTGTTTTTGTTGCTGTGGACTGAGGTGAACATTTCGAGCTGCAGGATTAGCAGGACATTAGCAAGATCCAGGAAATTTATGTGGTTTTGTGTTAGGCTGCAAAAAGAATTGTTTGGGTTAGGTAATTATTAGGTATAGGTTCAATGCGGGAATAAAAGAGCGAGACAATTGCCAATGTGCATGCACGCAAGAGAAATTTACGTTTAGCAAGTGATTAAATGCATCATACACTTCAGTGAGAAATTCTTCAACGTATTGGGGAATAGATAATTAAATGAAATTTCATAATTCAAGAAATATATTAACAGAATTCAGTAATCAAAGCATTGCGCAGTGGATACAGTAGGTAGTATATATAGAAACACAATCGTTTTTCAGTAGTAACTTCTCATTACGTTATAATAAGATAACTAAGAAGATTAATAAATGCAGTTACACAATTAGATAGATATATTAACAGAATACAGTAACTGAAGTATTGTGCAGTAGATACAGAAGGTAGTATATCAAGGAGTACAATCGTTGTGTAGCTGTGATTTCTTATTACGTTATAATGAGAAAATAACTAAGTAGATAATTGAACACGGTTAAATAATTAGACAAATATATTAGCAGAACGTAGTAACGAAAGCATTGTGCAGTAAATACAGAAGGTCGTACATCTACAAGCACAATCGTAGTGTACACTAGTTGTAACTTATTGTTACATTTCCGTCAGAACTTGTGCTTCCACGAACCCAACGATTGGTAACAGCACCGAATTACCATCAGTCGCCAAAAGGCTAAGATTGAAAGTTTTCTAAGTGGACAACCTTACATGTAGAGAGGAAAATCTGCATTGAAGTTTAGAAAAAGTCCAAACGTGTGCTAGACAAATGACGGTTTCATTTATTAATAAATTCTTATTCAAAGTTACACGTCCTAATAAAAGATCCTAAATAATTCAAGTCTTCAATTTAACAAAAATTTTGATGCATAAGTTTGTAAATGGGAGTCAAATTTCGCTGAAATGAAGTGTTAGTCAAATGATTGATCATTTCTTTGCTCATTTTTGATTTTTGTGACAAGTGCATTTTGAGATTTAAGTTTGAAGTTCAACAGTCATTTTTCAATGATAATCAGCGTATAACTGGAACTATGTAACAAAGGTAGTTTATATTTGGGTTCAATTGCTAAAAAATCACAACTAGTAATGTACTTCTCAATGAAAATTGAGAGTACAGTAAATGACCTGAAATTAGGAAAATTTAAATTAGAAATGTTTCCCAAATTAAAACTGATTATATTAGGAACAATTGTAAGACTAAGAACGACCAGCGCCCTCTTATGGCATTATATTAATACGTAATCAGTGTCATGCTTCAAAATTTGCAAGCTAGACAAAAAATAGCTTATTTTAATCAAATTGATACATGACACACGCATTAACATTGAATTTTTAAGTCCCATATGATTAAAGTCAATGAGTGGTAAAAATACATTTGTTGACAACACAAAAATGTTATGTTTTGATTAAACAAAGTGCACAAAAAATGCATAAGACGTTTACTTCGGAAAAAGTGACATACAACACAATGTGATAGTTTGAGTTTCTAAAACCAGCAAACGCATGACAGATGTTACCTTTCATCTTGAAAGTTGAGGTTGTTCAAGTCAGAGATTTCTTTAAATCTAAAATTTCGTTCTTTACTGTAGTTGTCCTTGTCGACGTTCACGCTGCGGTTAAAAAATTCTTCTGATCTTGGATTTTCTTGAATTGACGAGTCTCTCAGAATTTCCTGGTATTCCATATCTTGTAATAGCAGAAAATTCCTTCTAGAAAAATAAATCAATTTTAAAAATGAGCATCAAGAGAAATATTGGACCGACCAAAAAGTTCGTTTTTTAAATGCCATCTTCCTCTTTAAAAAAACGAACAAACTTTTTGGCCCACACAATACATACATATGTATCGTATCTATAACTTTTGATGAACGGCCAATTTCATGATTACAATTTTTTCAATAGGTCATATAAAAAAATTCAGGACCTCAACTATAACTGAAATACCTTTCAATTAGTAAGTCTTGTCTCGTGAGTCTTAGTGTATCAGTTGAGCTATAATCGTCGTCGTCGTCAATGTATCTGTACTCTTCATCGGACCAAAGATCACTCCCAGGGGTACTCCAACTTTCTTCAGGTTGGACTGGGACGCATACAAAGTTCACGTACGGTGCTGCAAATTCTGATATGAACATGTTGCCCACCAACGCCATGGGCACTGAAAGTAAGAAAACAGAATTTCAACAACTTTTACCATTTCCATAAACAAGTTCTTCACTAACTTTACAAGCGATAATTGTTAGAAAATGAATTGTAGCGTACATTGATATCTTCGGTAGAAAA
The DNA here is from genome assembly GCA_006783055.1 of Trinorchestia longiramus. Lineage (NCBI taxonomy): Eukaryota > Metazoa > Arthropoda > Malacostraca > Amphipoda > Talitridae > Trinorchestia > Trinorchestia longiramus. The sequence goes on from VCRD01002687.1 coordinate 4,920, forward strand.
ATCGTTCAATAACTAAATGTCCTCTAAAATGAAAACTTCAACCATTTCCATGAACAAGTTCTCTACTAACTTTTGAATCAATAATTCTAAAAAAATGAATTATAATTACCTTGAAACCTTCGATAGAAAAATCGTTTAATAACTAAATATCTTCTGAAATGAAAGGAAAGAAATTTTACATTTCACGAAGCTACACTAACAGGTTTCATAGCGGCTGGCATTCAAGTGCTCTATCTATAATAATTAAAGTGTGATTAGCAGGATTTAAACTACTACAAATTATATTAAGTGAATATAATGAGGAAACAAATGTGAAAAATTTTGGCTTGAAAATTACAGCTAAATTGTTAACTGATATTCGTATGATCAAATATTTCTTATTATAAAAGCCTGAAGTCAATCACATTCTGGATTTCAGCTATCCGTAGTAAGGCAATACTTGAAAACTGAATAAGAATAAAAACACTTGTACGCCTTTCACATTGAAATTTGTTCTTCAATTTCCGCGTTATAATTATTTACTATGCATCACTGTAAAGAGAAATCATTGAACGAGCCAGCAATTAAAATTGGTTGATCATGTCAGGCAGAGAAATTTTCGGAATGGGTTAAGTGGCAACATTTTCTCTGTGAACAGTTTATTTTATTTTATTTGAATGAAAACACAAGTGAATACCAAAAACCAGTGATTCCGAGTGCAGAAATTTGGAGTATATAACTAGAGTGACAAACCTCCAGTGTTACCCCAACAGTAAGTGTCTCATTGATAGAATTGTTACGCAAAATTCTGAATTTGATTTACAATTTAGCGTACAACTAGATCTACAGCAACTGTCTTATTGATTGAATTGATAGGCGAAATTCTTACTTTGATTTACAATTTAAAGTAAAACACTTACCTAGAGCTGATATAAAATTCTTACTTTGATTTACAATTTAAAGTAAAACATTACCTAGAGCCGATATAAAATTCTTACTTTGATTTACAATTTAAAATAAAACACTTACCTAGAGCTGATATAAAATTCTTACTTTGATTTACAATTTAAAGTAAAACACTTGCCTAGAGCTGATATGATGAAATAGAGGTAAGTCCATCTGCCGAAGCCGACAGCATTAATAATGTCATCCATGACGAGGTCTGAGGCGTGTGGAGATGGAAGTTCAATAGCAACGAACGTGATCTCCATGATAGAGTTGCGCCTCAACAGAAGATGTGACATGAAAATTATTGGTATAAATACGTGACTTTTCAACAGTTACACGAAAATTACTGGTACAAACGCGTGCTTTTTAAACAACTACATGAAAATTACTGGTACAAACGCGTGCTTTTTAAACAACTACATGAAAATTACAGGAATAAACGCGAGCTATCAGAGAGTTTAACGAAAATTATTGGTGAAAACGCTTACCTTTTAAACAGATACACGAAAATTACTGGTATGAACGCATGCTTTTTAAAGTTACATGAAAATTACTTATATAACGCGTGCCTTTTAAAGTTACATGAAAATTACTGGTATAAACGCGTGCTTTTTAGATAACTGCACGAAAATTACTGGTATGAACGCGTGCTTTTTAGACAGCTATACGAATATTACTGGTAAAACGCGTGCTTTTTCAAGTTTCACAAAAATTACTGGTATAAACGAGTGCCTTTTAAACAGTTACACGAAAATTACTGGTAAAACGCGTGCTTTTTCAAGTTACACGAAAATTACTGGTATAAACGAGTGCCTTTTAAACAGTTACACGAAAATTACTGGTACAAACGAGTGCCTTTTAAACAGTTACACGAAAATTACTGGTATAAACGAGTGCTTTTCAGACAGCAACACAAGTCTCGTAAGGGAAAAAGTTACACGAGGGGTGGAGTTATCAGAATAAATTTACCTGCTTTAATGCTTCAGGTTTGTATATAACAACGAGTGGGAAGACACAGTGGCATCAGGAAGCCCTGACATTGTTGTGACTACTGAAATAGTGCATAAAAAAGTTCATTCGATCATCTTTCTACCAATAAACCTAGTTTCATGCGTTGTAGGCGTGAGGTAATTTCATTCTCTTCATAATATTTTGTAAATGTTGTGTTTGCTTCTTAATATTTAGAATAAAATAGAGGTCCTGGGGTATTTATTGTCAATAATGTTAATCTCTGACAGTTTTTTTCCCTGAGTCTAAATTTTTCACTGCAAAATTTTCTGCATTTAGACAACACTCACTGGTCTCCTTGTCAGAACTTGTAGAAGTTGCATTGGTAAATCAACTTAACACAAATTATCAGGGTGAGATGCAAGACGTGCCTAAATAAAGAACATCGATTGTTCAAACTCAATTTCGTAAGCATTTACTATGAAACAGAAAATTCTTTCTGTTGCAAACGTGGGTCAATGGTGTTTACTTCACTGATATTTAAAATGGATGGATTTCTTTTCTGCTACCAACTCGCTGTAATGTTTAGTGCTGCTTCCCTTTTCTTGCTGTTGTCCGGTTAGAATCACACAACTCATTACTCTTTTGTATGAAGAAATCATGTCTTTCAGATGGCACAGTCTGCATCCAGGCTCATGTCCATCAAATCAATCGGGCTAAATATGTTAAATGTTCTATTTAGTTTCGTAGCTTTTATTAGAAATAACTCAGCCATGCAGTTCTGAAAGAGATATAAACAATTATTGCTTTATGCTCATGCATTTTGTGCAGTTATCATGTAATCGAAGTGATTGCCGGTGAAGGCATAAAGAAGCAACTGTGTTAATAGATAAGCTTCGTCTGCGGCAACATAAATTCCCTTTTTCAAAAGAAGTTTCTTTCCAAAAAAGAAACTAGAAGGATCTGAAAAAATTACAGAGCCTAACCTAAGTGGTCCACATACGTACCACTTCGGAGTCAACATGTTAAGAGGCACCAACCTACACGCATGTACGCAGATAATTCATGGGCCCACAACTAAACAAATAACCTTCTTACAACACAAACATGCGAAGACGCACCAGACCCACATTCATACCACTAGGGGCCTGATTTTCCAAACAAGAAATGTTGCTTTAATAAATCAGACGGACACAAAGCATGTGCTGGTCACAGGTGTACAAAGCAGGGAACTTCTACCGCAAGTGTTCGTACCACCTGGTCAGTGTGGTGACATGGAGGAAAATGAACAAATAGACACTATTTTAACACTGAGATTCATAGACACCAAGACCATACAAGACACCACAAAACGAGATCAAATGAGACTGGAAAACGTAGCACGCTTTAAAATCGAATCAAGACGTTTGTAAATTTGTAGTAATGTGAGTTTTAAAAATTTTTTAATAATCTAAGCTCTCTACAGAATCAAAATCATGCGAAGTCTTTGAATGCAAATTAAAAGATTTGTTTGAACCACAATGAAAAAATTGTTCATCATGACTTTTTTTGAGGCACGGTGAATTATGTTAAAACATTGTAATAATTATTGAAGGAAGAATTATTTAAACGGAAATGCATATTACCCGCTGCTTAACTTTGGTTGAAAGAATTTTGCCCTGTGTGAAATATGTGTATCAGGACATTATTACCTTGCACTGTGTAACTGAGTGTATCAGTGCATTTATCAAAATATTTATCAAACTTTGTCTATGTTAGTAATGAACAGAAATATCCCACAATTGCCATATGATTACAGCATGACACTTGGGTATCAACCTAAGAATGGGCCGAACAGCTCGTTCCTATCGTCTTTTTCGATTTTATTCCACTGTATAGTAATACACAGTTTGTTGCTTGCTTGCTTGCTTGGTCCGTGTCTCTGTGACGCTCGTAAGGATTTAGATAGGAGGAAATTCGGTAGGGTATACATGTATTGTAAGCATTGTATTGTGGATACCAAAGGCACATCCTTCAATGTGGAAACTCCTTCACAAAGCCCGCGTCCACTGGCAAATCAAACGAAAAAATCCAGTAAAAAACACGTGAATTTTTACGTGTAGTTCTACTAGTTCGATTTTAAATAGCACTCTATAAGCTTGCCGGTGTATTAGTAACTGATTGTTCTGATTGCGCAAGTTTGCTGCATTCAGGAGCGTATATAACTAGAGGCACACACCTGTACGGTGATGGTGATTGGTGATGTGTGATGGTGATGGTGATGTGTGATGGTGATATGCGATGGGTGAAGGTGATGTGTGATGGTGATGTGTGATGTGTCATGGTGATGTGTGATGGTGATGTGTGGTGTGTGATGGTGATGTGTGATGGTAATGTGTGATGGGTGATGGTGATGAGTGAAAGTGTTGGAGCAAATGCATGATTTTCTTATAAAATAAACTGTGTATCTCTGTCTCTCAATCTGTGTGAGTCCGTCCCCTTTCTTCCAATCTATTACTGAAGAAAAATTATTGAACTGAAATCAGAACGGGGATACATGTGTTATAAGCATTGTATTGTGGATACCAAAGGCTCCGGATTACTATATAATACTCCATTTTTCCCGTTATTAGCCTTCTTTTCCTACACGGCCATGTTATCGCTAGATAAGATGCAGAGAAGAAGTTCTGTATATATTCATGAAAAATATTCAGATTCTGATAGTACGACGAATAAAACTGAAAAATGTATTTCATTTCATAGATCCTTAATTTTATCACTTTAAACTGTGGAATTTTTACGGACACTATCTAAGCCATGTTATCGGTAGATAAGCTACGGAATGAAAATTCTGTATATCTTCATGAAAATATTAATTTAAAACACAATAATTCGTCGTAAATCTTTAATAAATTTATCTCTATAATAATTTCAAATTATTCAAATGTAAACCGTAGAATTTCTATGGCAAGTAATAAATTATTTCTCTGATTTCTTACCAGAGGCTCTCTTTGTTCAACATCAAATTGTCCGGCAGCCATACGATAATATATTCTAAAGCCAACGACGAAAACAAACAACTGAAACGTGTCAACAATTTCGTAACAAACGTATCATAAATACTCATAGATTTATTCATTGGACATTAGCATTTCTTTCTTTGAACAAGCTCACCGCGTCACGTTTTCTTGTTTTCAGAGACCAAAAGCCATTTTTGAATAACTTTTTACTTCTTGAGTACAGAGGACGGGAATCTCGTTTCTAGCATCACTACTACTCTTAAAATCTTATTGATAAACACCATTACTACTCCTAAGATGTTAACATCAAGAACTTAAATGCCAATGTACATGCAATGTATACACCATTGGAAATGAAGTTCATTTACTCATCATCTTTTTATTCGAGGTGTGTGATGACCGCAAACATACGCAATGTAGATATGAAAGTTTAACAATGCTTGCGTGATGTTAGCTTTAAGATTTGAAAACCTGATTCCTTGTACCGTGAATTTATGTATACTGTGCTCTGTGATGTACCGAAATAAAGTTAATTTATTTATTATTATTTAATTTTGAGGTAAGCTCTGATCATGACGAGCCAGAGAATGATAGAGTTAATTCATTTATTATTATTTTATATTGAGATGCGCCCTGATTATGAGGGCCAGGAAATGATAAAGTTAATTTATTTATTATTATTTTATTTTGAGGTGCACCCTGATTACAGTGGGCCCGGGAATTATAAAGTTGATTTCTTCATTATTATTTTATATCGAAGTAATCCTTCATTACGACACCAGGCAATAAGACATCCGTTCTCAAGGGTCAGCACTAGAAGTGTGATGAATTAAGCCCAGAGGCACTTAATCTTGTGTGTGTGGATTGACGTCCGTTTACAAACACGAACACAGTTGATGGAGAAGACAAAACGGCCTTGTATTGTTGACTTCTTCTGCAGCAGCAACAAGATTCACGAGATGATCAGAAGCTTAACTTGACCTCTAAAGTTACAATAATTTGTACAACTTTGCAGGTGTAGTCGAGAACGTTGTCTCAGAGTCAAGGTCGGGATCATTTCTGAGCTTTGTTCTCAAGGCCAGGATCATTTCTGAGCCTTGTGCTAAAGTCAGGATCATTTCTGAGCCTTGTTCTCAAGACTAGGACTATTTTTGAGCGTCGTTTCCAAGGCTAGGACTATTTTTGAGCCTTGTTCTCAAGACTAGCACTATTTTTGAGCCTCGTTCTCAAGGCTAGGACAATTTTGATCCTTATTTCGAAGGCTAGGACTATTTTTGAGCCTTGTTTCCAAGGCCAAGACTATTTTTGAGTTTTGTTTCGAAGGTAAGGCTAATTTCTGAACCTTATTCTTACGGCCACAATAGTTTCAGAACCGTGTTGTCAATTACAAGATCATTTTGTAGCCATGTTTCCGAGGCTAGGATCATTTCGAAACCTTGTTTCTAAGGCCAGGACTATTTTGAAGCCTTGTTTTCAAGAAAAGAATAATGTCTGAACCTTGTTCTAAAAACCAGCATAATTTCTGAGCCTTGTTTCGAAGGCCAGGATTATTTCTGGACCTTGTTTTCAGGGTCGGGATTATTTCAACGCCTTATTTTCAAGGCTTGGAGAATTATTAAGTCAAATTCTCAAAGTCAGCGTCACATGTCTGCATTTAAGGGTCAAGAGTACATATATCACAAATGTCAGGGTACTTGATTTTACTGCACTGTGCTATCTTGTATTGTATTGTAAATACTTTACTGTACTCTACTGGCCTGTACTGTACTATACTGTACTGTATTGTACTGTGTTGTACTGTACTGTACTGTACTGTATTGTGCTGTACTGTACTGTGTTGTACTCTACTGTACTGTAATGTACTGTACTGTACTGTGTTGTACTGTACTGTACTGTGTTGTACTGTACTGTGTTGTACTGTACTGTGCTGTACTATACTGTACTGTGCTGTAATGTACTGTACTGTACTGTACTGTACTATATTGTACTGTATTGTACTGCACTCAGCT
>VCRD01002687.1:12286-29345 GCA_006783055.1 Trinorchestia longiramus
GAGTGATATGTGTGCACACGACTAAATTGACTTACGTGGTTAAGGTGTACGTGTATGACTGATGGATTTACTTTTAGACGGCATGGGACTTCGGTATTGAACCAAGAATGGGCCAAACGGCTCGTTCCTATTGCCTTATTCTATTCTATTCTATTCTATTCTATTCTGACGACACTAGAAAGAAAAACAAAAAAATATTAATGTTTTCTTCTAGTATAACTTAACATATTTATGCATGTTTTTCCTTGATTGGATTGACCAGAAACCTGCCAATTGATATCGAGGCGTCTAGTTGATTAATAGCTTTCTTCACTTTAATTAACAAAATAAGTTCTATGAACACTAGAAACGCCAGGCAATGTGTGGACAAACGAACAAACCTGCTGAAGTTTAGACAACAAAACGATGAATTTGGGTATAGAGAATTTGTATCATTCTATACAGTATCGTATTGTCCTTTTTAAATGACCCGCGTACTAAAAACCAACAATCACACTTTGATTTCATGATTGATCATCCACCGTGTTTCATTCAAGCTGTTATTCGACCTTAATTACACAATGGACAAAACACGCGGACATAAACACAATAGCATCTGCTATTAAACAGCATATACACTGAGGCACAACGTCGCCCGGAGCCGTACACAGACACGCGCACCTTAACTTTGATAACGCTTGACTGACACTGCCACGTTTAAAATAGGCTCTCCAGAGCCCTCAGGTGTTGCGGCGTTGTGATTGGCTGCGTTGAGCCCTTCAAATTTTGAGTACCCACATCTGACTCACCAGAGGCACGGAATGGGCTGCAATTAAACCATGCATTAGGTTAAAAACACGATGGCAATCAATGGCTACATCAATATGGATGGCAGGTGACCGCAAATGAGTTTCTTGTGGAGCGAAATTCTGATTGAACAAGTGTTGGGAGAAGTTATTAACGGATGTATTCAGTAAACAGGTGTTGGGAGAAGTTGTTAGAGCATGTATTCAGTAAACAGGTGTTGGGAGAAGTTGTTAGAGCATGTATTCAGTAAACAGGTGTTGGGAGGGAGTGGTTAGAGCATGTATTGGAAATATACGGGAGAAAACGTATAGACAATGGAAATATACAGCAGAAAACGTCTTGCAGAGGGAAATATACAGCAGTAAACGTATAAAAGATTGAAATATACAGCAGAAAACGTCCGGCAGATGGAAGTACGCAGCAGAAAACACATAGAAGATGGATATATACAGCGGAAAAACTTTTGAAGATGGACATATACAGCAGAAAACGTCTGAAAGATGGAAATTCACAGCAAAAAATGCCTGTCTGGTAGCAATATAAAGTTGACTATCTGACAAATTTAAATATACAGTAGAAAACGTCTAGTAGATTGAAATATACAGCAGAAAACGTCGATGAAATCTAAATACGAGTATACGATCGAAAACGTTTACCAGGTGAAAATATACAGCAGGAAACGTCTGGCAAATTCAAATATACATCAGAAAACGTCTGGCAAATTCAAATTTATATCAGAAAACGTCTGATAAATTTAAATATGTGTCAGAAAATGTTTGGATAATTTAAATATACATCAGAAAATGTCTGGAAAGTTTAAATATATATCAGAAAATGTCTGGACAATTGAAATATATATCAGAAAACGACTGTAAAATATAAATATGTCAGAAAATGTCAAGGCAATTTAAATATACAGCAAACAACGTGTTTCGTCTAGATATGTAACGTCATTTACGTCAATGACAACATCCATTTACTTGGATAGCTGAGTGGAGATTGATGCCTGTGCGTGAAGCTGTTACTCTTCCTCCGTCCAGCTTACCCTTCTCCAACTTGGGTGCCTGTGCGTGATTAGTGTCTGACGCATTGGATTCAGGTAGCAGCTCAGGAATAAACAACTCAGCTCGTTCCTGTTGCCATATTCTGTTTTATTTTATTTGATTTTTTAACTAAATTTTATTATTATTCTATTCTATTCTTTTAATTATTATTCTTTTAATTATGATAAGCTAATTTACCAGTGCCATTATTATAAGTGGAAACTACGTTGACTCTTGCGATAAATGCTCTTATTATACTTCTTCTTTTTTGGGTGCTCTTCTTTTTGCTCTTTTTTTCTCTTCTTCTTCCTCTACCTTTTTACTATATCGGACTGCTTAGTTCTTTTTGATAATAAATCAAGTCATGTTACTATAAAATTATAAACTATACTAAGTAAATACAGGATAAGGCAACATGCATTCATTTTTTCATAATTTTTTAAAAGGTAAAAAAGGAAATTATGTTGCAGCCACCTGTATGTACATACTAGGTATAACATATAACCATAATATTTACTCAGTTTTTTACTGCCCATCACTTGGAGGAGACTAGAAGAAGGTACAATACTTAAGTTTTATTAAACGATGTTCAATTTTTTTAAATATGATGTTCTTTCTTTTAATTTAGTTCGTTAAACTTGTATCAATGCCAATAGACACCTAAATCAAACCAAAATACATGAGTAATTGGCAGGTCAGGAGTAAGCTTCTTTTTTCAGGACAAGTATTGATTTATCTTCTTTATAACGCAGTAAAGACATGTAATGTGTTGAGACAGTTGTATGATGGTCAGGTTCGAATCCAAACGGAGCTTCAATGTTTGGACATGTACGATACTGTGAGGAAGAACAAGTGTGATTTTTTGTGGCTCTGCTGTGTTAAATTGTGTTGTGTGATAAAGTAATTTATTGTTGGAGAAGGTTCATATAACTCACCCACTTTGTGTCACCTACTTACAACTCACCCACTCTAATCACCCACTTATAATACTACAACTCGCTCAATTAAATCACCCACTTTTAATACAACTCACCCACTTTGAATCACCCACTTTTAATACTATAACTCGGCTAGTGTCTATGACACTAAGAATACAACTTACTCTCTCTGTATCACCCACTTTTAATACTACAACTCACCCACTCTGTATCACCCACTAAGAACACCCACACTTCTCTAACAGACTAGTTATCAGTCTGATGCTTTGGTACCTTTATTTTAAAGCATAAAGTACCGTAAACAACAGATCGGTTTCCATTGCCTCAAAACGCTATGTTTTGCGAGTCCTTTGTTCCTAATTGGTGTTCACGTTAATTGCTTAATTGCTTCTAGTACATAGAAGGGTTAGCCAATCTCTGACCTATGCCGTATCTTGTAGCTTAACCCGTTCGTGGTTTTCCACGTCAATTAACGTGAATTTTTTACTGCCTCAGCTTGGTTATATCCTCGTCATTCTGGTGAGAGGAAGAATGATACATCTAGCGCATTACAAATTAGTCAGAGTTTCTCAGGTTCCTTGTTTCTTAGGTGTTTTTTGGTTATTTGGGGGAAAAAGAATTTTCTGATACTTCATAACCACAGGAGGTACACTGTGTGTATATTAATGTGACCACGAACAGGTTAAAAATACCCCTGTATAAAAAACGGATGGTGCCACTGCTCCTCCGATATCAAAAGTGCAGCCAGAAACAAATATTTATGAGTTTAAACCTGTGTTCGGGTGTGGGTTCCCTGCCAGAGCACAACTTTGTGATCAGGTCACCGATGCAAAAGCTGACTCTTCTTCTCCTATTTTTGATTGGGGCTTCGAAAACTAGTCCATGTGGCTCCAGGGCAGAAGGTAAGTTAAGTTTTTCCTTTGTTTACAGTCTGTACAACATGCAAAAGAGAGAGAATTTCAAATATTTAACAAAAGATGAAGAGAGATTCTGCTATTCAATATTCTATGAATATTTCAGTATAAACAATATTTCATCTTCGCAAGTTCTATTCTCCTAGTTATTTGTATACTATATTCAAGGTCTATTGTTTGTTGCTAGGCATGCGCGACCCAGTGTACAATACATACTGTACAATGATGATGTAACTGTACAATGATGATATAACAGTACAGTGAGGATGTAACTGTACAATGATGATATAACTGTACAATAATGATGTAACTGTACAATAATATTTTTATTTTTATTTTGGCATAAGCGAGAGCATAATGAACATGAAAATATAATTGGTGAGGGTAGGGTTTCAAACATTGTTTTAATTATTTAAATAAGTATTATAAGGCCCCGTATGATTAGATGATGATAAATCAAGAGAAGTCAATGATAAAAAAAAGTCAATGATAAAGAGCAGTAACTGATGAAGCGAGATCAATGATAAACGGAAGTCAATGATAAAAAGAACTCAATGATAAAGGAGGTGAATGATAGAGAGAAAATAACGATAAAGAAAAGTAAGTGATGAAGAGAAGTCAATGTTACAAAGAAATAAGTGATAAAGAGAAGTCAATGATAAAGAGAAGTCAATCATAAAGAGAAGTGAATGATAAAAAGAAAACAATGATAAAGAAAAGTCAACGATGAAGTTTACTTTTCAAAGGAAATTTAACCGATGCCTATAATTGGAATCATTAAAAGGCTCGATATAACCTTCTTTCGCCAGAAAAAAGCACTGAAACTCATCTGCAAGTTAGAAGATCAATTTTTAATAGATCATGTCACTCTATAAAAATTTGAGCTCATTTAGTGAAAGATTTTCGTAGGTGGATTGAGTTAAGAATACCTGCAGCCAAGATATAATTATGTCAGTCAGAGTGATGGACGGCCATGCAAAAAATAAAGAAATAGGAGAAGCAAAGAAAAACAGTTTATCCCAATCTCGTTGACCCAAAATATTCAACATTGAGTTTTATGTAAAACTAGTAAACCCCCACGTTGAAATTCACGTGTTTTTTACTGAATTTTCCATTTGATTTACCGGTGAACGCGGGCTTTGGAATGGAGTTTCCACATTGAAAGATGTGCCTTTGGTATCCACAATACAATGCTTACAATACATGTATTCCCTACCAAATTTTCTCCTTTCTAAATCCTTAAGAGCGTCACAGAGAGACGGATCAAGTAAGCAAACAACAAACTGTGTATTATTATATAGTGGAATGCCTTATTGTTAACATCCTTAAATGATATGAGTACATTGGTTGATAATATCACAAACGGTGATTATTTTCCCACAATTGAAGCGAATTTAATAAATAAAAGGTCTCAAAAATTGCATAAAAGACGTCCTTCAGTAACAGGCAGTAAGATGGTGTTTTTGTGTGTTGGACGTAACCACTTGTTTCTGAAACACTCTTTGTTTCTGTAGCACAACCTGTTAAAACATAAACAACAAACTTACTTTCTGATCTTAGGAAAGAGAGAATAAATTTTAATGATTCAATCAGACGTATTTAAAAAAGAGCGTAGTGATGTATACTAGATCGTTTGAATGAGAAAGACCACAAAAAAAACAGGAACAGGTTAAGTGTGTAAATTTGACTGGTTCTTTTCTTGAATTTTCACAGTTTTACATGCAGGTGCTTAGCTGAAGGCAGCAACAGCAGTACCTTATAAAAGATGCATCAAGTTCTCTGACATGCACGGCATACAATGTATTGAAAAGGAACCATGAATGGAGGCCCATTGTTGTACCGCGTATGTGGTACATAGTAGAACAGAAAGTACTTAATAATGAATCCTCACGTTTGCTGATCCACTCATATTAATGAGTGGATCAGCCATTAATATGAGTCCACTCATATTAATGGCTTTATTTGATAACAAGGTGTCTATAATATCTGATTTCTGCACCGATTGCGTGGTCTAACAATGGTAAATATGTTAATTCTAAGATGTATCTTAATCTCCTGTAGAAGAAAAGAAATGTGGAGAGCTATCAGAGGAACTCCTGTTTAAGCAATGGTGTTATTATGAACAGGAAGGACGTTCTGCTCACTGCTCCAACAAATAAAATGTATATACAGGGTGTCTCAAAAAATGTACTCACCCTTTAACATTAACTCAATCTGTTAATGTACTTGTGCAGGTGTAAGGTGTGAATCACAGCATGGCAGGAAATCAACTTAGCTTGGAAGAGAGGAAGTTTGTCCTGAAATGTTATTATTCGAAGCTATTTCACTGTATGTTCATAATTATAAAGGATCTCTCGTCATTCGAAGTGTGAACATTCGAAGTGTACATTTATATATATATATATAATATATTTAAATATTCTTTCAAACATATTCTTTCAACGTACAGTTAACAGGTTGCACGATGTTGCATCTATAAAGAGTTTAAATTGGTAAAAAAAACAATCTTTTAAACAATTTTTATTTCCAATCGAGTACACAGTACATAGACATTAGTACATTGGTTTTTCAAATTCTTAAGGTTAACATTCTATGAGTAAGGGTGATGGTGAGTGTAGCATGACCTGCTACCCCTTTAAAGCTTATAAAATTACAAATATTAAAATAACCTTCATTTTTAGTAATAAAAATAAGACTAAAATTCGAGTTATTTTTACGAACTCTTTACAATTAAAACGTGCATATTTAGTGCACATTATAATAATAATATTAATATTAAGAGCGTTAGCCAGAGAGTATTTCCCAATCAAAACGTTTTCTGGCAACATCCTCACGCTCGTTATCTAGACGTAGCTCTCCAAGCCACGCCACTTTTGAACTTCAACATGTGACGTTAGGTTATAATTCCCTGAATTTGGGGGACTGTCTGCCACCCACTCACTGCCACTTGGAACCCACTCACTGTGCACCGACTGTGCACTCACTGTCACTTGGAACCCATTCACTGTGCACTGACTGTGCACTCGCTGTGAAGCCCACTTACTTACCTATCGTGCTGGTGCAACATTTCAAGCCACAGTCGCTATAGCTCCGGACTGGCCACTCTTACCTGAAGCTGAACTGGCCTAACCATCATCTGGACGCTCTGGACTGGCTCAAGCATCCCAAGAATTTCCAAGCTATTTCTCGTGCCAATTTCCTGGAATACAAGCTGAGTCCCTGTGACGAGTTCCTTTGTTCTCCTTGAGTAAGGTCACACGGGCAGTTAGTTAAGGTTTTTGTAAAGTGTTGGTAACTTTAAAATACACCAAACCACCAACAAACTTTACAGTGAGCTCCATGCGATGATCCCGGGAGGTTGATGGGCTGTAGTCGGGAGGTTGATGGGGCGTCTTCATGGGCGTCTTCATGAGTTGAGTGCTTAGCGGGTTGAGTGCACGGCGCGGCGTACGAGAAACAACTCGTGTCCATGGCCGAGTTCGAACCCGCGGTCTTTCTACATGAAGCAGAGACCCGATACAAAACACGGGCCGCAGACCACTCGACCACGGTGGCTGCAGTTAATGAATATTCTATATTTGTACATCTAGCTCTAATGTTCAGCAAATTTAATGCGTGTTTATGCATTATGTATTGCTGTGTGGATCAAGAAATATGTTATTATTATCATATATGATTCGATTATCTATTTTATGACCATTATTTCCATATTTCATCACCGATGTCACACATAATAAGCAACAGTCGAATTTTGTTCGTATGATTTATGGTTCTACATGACTGAGTGCTTATAATATACCAATTTCTAACATCAATTTATAAACAATATCCAAATTAATGTACTGATAGTACATAAAAATATAACTTCTTCTTGAACTTCAAAATACTTCGAAGTTTTTCCGAAAACTACCTGAAAAGAACAAAAATCTTGAAGACATAGGTTCGTAACTGTACAACAGTCTATTGAGCAATACATTTTTGAATTGAAACTATCGTAAAAATTTCATATGGATTAACTTATCTCGACGCAAATTAGAAAGGCTATCAAGAAAAAGAAGGGGTTCCACATCGCCTTTAGAACGTGAGAAAGACTCCGACCAGACGCACACGAAGCGTGACTTCTGAGCGGTGGGATGTGTCAAAACAAATCTTTCTGAGTTATCTCATGTGATGCATAAAGTTAATTCTGTGACTTACATTATACAGGGTCGGAGTTCATTACCCTACTTGGCTTGATGACGTATTCCGATAGGTTTCATTGTTTAAGTTTCCTGCTAGATCATTTGTGATTACGTCGTCAGGTGCTGTTGATGAATTTTTACCCTGATAAGATTCTAAGCTCATCATTGTTTTTAGTTGCACCTGGAGTTGTTTAGGGGAAGCAGGTGAATAATTATTTGTTATTTCTGTATCAATTTACTTCTGTGCTTTGAATGTTCCTCGAACTCAGCTAATTATTTTCTAAAACTTTGGGATTAGAGAAAGTTTAAAAAAACTGGTTTTTGTTTCATAATTTTTTGAGTAATTTAAAGATTTGTAGGTTTTTATCATAGACATTCTTTCTATAAATTTTATAAAAAGAATAAAAAAGTTATTGTTAATATTACCATACATTTACATCTAAATCATTGTCAATAAATATTGGCCATGAAAGGGATAGTAAATATTTCAACCCATTTACATTCTTACATTTCTGTCAATTTTGGCCATAAAAGTCATATAAATATCTGAACCCATTTGCATTCTAATATCAGTATTGGCCATAAAAGTGAACAGTAAATATTACATCCCATTTGCATTCTAAGATCAGTATTGGCCATAAAAGTGAACAGTAAATATTACAATCCATTTGCATTCTAAGATCAGTATTGGCTGTGAAAGTTAACAGTAAATATTACGACCCATTTACATTAATTTTTATGTCTGCTTAGTATGGAATGAGTGTTTCAATGCTGCCCTGTAATCATAAGTATGTAATTTTGTGTCATTAATGACTCCATTAAACTGTGAATTTGAAATAATTAGCACTGGTGTTGAGTTAAAAATTTCTTCTATTGCATAATGAGTTTCATTACACAAAAAGTTTACAATCAACAAAATCTTGTTGATGAAAAAATTTCATTTTACTAAAATTCCTTTTTAGTATTAATGCTGAAAATATTTCTAGTACCTTGAATGTAATTAATTTGCTTAATACTAAGAATATAATTCAATCATTTAATACTGGGAATATACTTAGTGTACCTAATTTGGGGTCTATTAGTGACTTTATGGACACCTTGTAAAACTTTGTTGTAGTTAAACTTTACCCCAAATGTCATTGAAGTCTGAGGCTGGTCCAGTTGATTTTTGACTCATGACTGATTGAGCATATGACTCTCCTGACCTATCACTTCACAGAGCATGTTTAAATGTATCTCTTCATATTAGATTAACATTTTCCATGGGCAAATGTTTCTTTGTTCAGTAATTATGTGAAGATTATTTCTATGAATTTTAGAAGCATAGAGTTGATGAAATAAGTCAATGCATCAAGTTTAATTTAGCCCTGCATTTTGCATTTTTAAAATCACTTTGATGTCATAAAAGATGGTGAAATTTTATGCACATAAATTCAGCAATTGCTCTCACTATGAAGTATTGAGCATATTTTCTAGAAGGTTATTTGGGCTCTAGCCAATCCTTTCCTTGGTGTTAATATGCCATCTCCTTGGTGAGATGTGAATATCATTATGCTGTGCTCAATAATAATGAAAAGTTTTTGATTTATTAATGGATGTTAAAAATATATACATAGAAAACATACTGGACTATTGTACTGTGTGAGTTTATGTACTAATAGTGACTATTTGCAGGCTGTTAGCATACTGGACTAATCTAGGATTTTATGTACTAATAGTAAATTATGTGCAGGCTGGTAGCATACTGAACTACTGTAGGAGTTTATGTACTAACCAGTGTGTATGCCCATTAAAAATAATAGGTTTTAATATCATGCATTTGAAGGAAGAACTTAAAGCAACAGATTCTCAAACCTAATCAGAAAGTCTATGAATTTAACTCCAGCAGTTAAGAATCTATAAACCTGAAGGTCTATGAGTTTAACTACCAGTATTTATGGGAGGTTCCCATTGTAATAACATAGGATGAATTATGCACAAAAGATATATAAATTTATTCATTTAAGGAGACCCTTGGCATTTTATTATATAGTGTTGATATTAAGTTATTTTGTGCAGGCTGCCACAGCATTGAGCATGGCTGGTCCTGCACCTGACACTGGCTGCTATCTTGTGGTCAAACACTCAACATGGAAGGGCAAGTGAGTGCGATTTTTATCCTAGCTTGCTGGAGCTGGTTTCCTTTAACCCTTCAATGACCAAATTATATTACAGACTGATCAAAATGTTGAGTAAATTGCCACTCGTTTTTATGTAATTTTACCGTAATTTTGAACGAAACATTCAGAACATGAGACTAAAGGGAATGATTATCTCTGTGCACATGTGATCTGGCATTAGTGGGTTAACCTGTTAACTGTCAGTGTGCAGTTATCTGGCCCTGGTAGGTTGCATTTTCACTGTCACTGTCCACTTAACTTGTTCAAGCAAAGTGTTTCCTGATCCCATCTGTCCATGGGACTTGAGTAACAACCCAAGAATGGGCCAAACGGCTCGTTTTCATTGCCTTAGTCTATTCATATAAGTACACGCCTGGGTTCTTTATCTGTCTATGATGATCACTGTTCACTTAACTAGCGCACGCAAAGTGGTTCCTAATCCCATCTGTCCACATAAGTAGACACTTGGGTTCTTTATCTATCTATGATGGTCACTGTCCACATATCAGTTCTGCAAAACAACTGAAGGGAGTGTCTGAAGTGACAGTGTGGATGCGCCACCACGGCCACACCGCAGTCACGGTTAACAGGTTAAAACGACTACGTATAGTTATTTTTACCAAAAAATGAGCTCACAGCACTGATTTTGCCCTATTCATGCCACTAGATGTACCGGGTCGTAACTCTGTTAGTTTAGATGCTCATATTAGCTCCTTTGAGCGTAATATGGATGAAGTTGTCCCAGCAGTAAAAAATGTATTTATATGATAAATGTTTTCATAATTTGGAAACCATGTTTAATTTATGGGCTCATGAAGCCATTATCAACAAAACTTGGATAAGCTAAAGTTGAATCGAAAGGTTTATGCTGGATCTTTTGATCAATATTCAGTAAAATTAAAATACCTAACAATGTTTCAGAATTCTATGAATGTTAGTCAAGAAAATTGAAATTCATTCTTCCTGCAACTTGCATTACTTATTCTTCTTGCAAGTTTTATTCTTATTCTTATCCCTATAGCAAATTGTTACTATACTTTTAACTTCATATCTTCGAAGTCTCGTTCGTTGGATGGAACATTGAACCAAAGTCACAATAAACTGATGAAGGTTTTGTAAGGCTTAAACTTCGTTGTCAGGTGTGTTCTTCGTGCTGCTGATGGTTTTAGAAGGTTTAAACTTCGTTGTCAGATGTGTTCTTCGTGCTGCTGATGGTTTTGGAAGGCTTAGACTTCATTGTCAGGTGTGTTCTTCGTGTTGTTGAAGGTTTTAGAAGGCTTAAACTTCGTTGTCCGATGTGTTCTTCGTGCTGCTAAAGGTTTTAGAAGGCTTAAACTTCATTGTCAGATGTGTTCTTCGTGCTGCTGAAGGTTTTAGAAGGCTTAAACTTCATTGTCAGATGTGTTCTTCGTGCTGCTGATGGTTTTGGAAGGCTTAAACTTCATTGTCAGGTGTGTTCTTCGTGCTGCTGATGGTTTTGGAAGGCTTAGACTTCATTGTTAGGTGTGTTCTTCGTGCTGCTGATGGTTTTGGAAGGCTTAGACTTCATTGTCAGGTGTGTTCTTCATGCTGCTGAAGGACCTCGTGGTGTTGCTCGTGCAGGTACAAACGTATCCTGGGCATTGGCCCGGAAAGCATCACCACGTACAACCACAACAGTCTTGAGATCACCAACCAGTGGCTCTACAAGGACATCATCAGCATCGTCCCTTGCCTTGCTAGGGCTGCCCAGAACCCTGTGAGTTGGTGTTCTAGTTCAGTGTTGAGATGATGAAGGTTGCTTTGGAAATTTTTAGTTTACAAAGGGAATGTTGAGCATTTATCAAGGATGTTAAGATAATGAAGGTTGCTTTGGAAATATATCTTTTATGAATTGTGTTTTAGTTCAGTGTTAGGATGATGAAGGTTGCTTTGGAAATTCATATTTTATTGTGGGTGTTCTAGTTCAGTGTTGAGATAATGAATATTCCTTTAGGAGTTCATATTTTATTGAGGGCATTTAAATCCAATATTAAGATAATTAATGTATGTAGCTTGGGAAATAAGCTATGTTATTGATATCATTGTCAAAATACAGTTGTTCCAGTGAATTTTTATCAGTATGTTATTTTTATTTGTAATTTTTATTTTGCTTCAGTGAATGGTCTTGAAATCTCGTATTTGTCACGTAAAGCAGTTAAAGAAAACTGATATTTCAAGAGCGGTATTCAGTAACACAGTGATGAAAAGTATAGAATAGAATAATAAGAACGAGCCGTTTGGTCCATTTTTGGCTTGCTACCCACGTCCCATGCCGTCTAGCGTAAAGGCATCAATCACGCACATGCACCTCAATTACACACATACACTTCAGCCACGTACACACATCTTAACCACGCACAGGCGTTTCAGTCACGCACGCTCACCACAATCATACACAGGCCCCGAGTTAAAAAATACATGGAAATAGTACAAGGTGTCCATAAAGTCTCTCATAAAGTCTCAACAGCATTTCTTTCACAAACAGGGTCCCTGAAACACAAATGCAAAATGTGATTAAAAACTTGAATAAACACTGAATACAATAGAACAAATCTGAATAAAATATCTTATGAATTGCATTTGTAAAAAATTTTTGAAATGGTAAAGAGACTTTATGGACACCCTGTACTCTGCATATGAAGTACATGCAACTTTAGGACATTGTGGTTCTGGTTAAGATCTTAATTTTTTCAGGGAGCTAACGAGTTCCAGCTGAGTATGTACAAGAAGAACAAGGCAGACCACATGAAGTTCTCTTGTGATCATCGTGCTGATATTCTTACGAAGGCCCTCGGCCACCGCCATTCTTTTGCCCAGCCCATCACCGATGACCTGGTGAGTGCAAGTCTTGTGTTAATTGTATGGGGAGCTATAATTGTAGGAATATAATAATAATGTTGTGCACAGCAACCAGGAATATTAATGTGTACAGCAACCATCATATAATAACAACAATAATAATAATAATAATGATAAAGTTGCGTACACAGGAGTGGAGTGGAGGTGTGTGGACTATGAATATAATAACAATGATAAGGATAATAATGTTACGTACAGAGGAGTGGAGCACAGAAGGTGTGTGGTCAGGATGGCAGTCGTCGTGTTCTGGTGTCACTGGTGGTGACGCCACGGGGTGTGGAGCAGCAGTGTGGCAGAACTGGAGCCCTCATTTCCTCCTACCACTACTGTGACATGGAGGCCCTCCTGCCTGTGTCAGACCTGCCTGGAGGCCTGGCCATCAAGGTAAGAGAGAGGCCCTCCTGCCTGTGTCTGACCTGCTTGAGAACCTGGTCATCAAGGTGAGAGGGAGAGTTTTAGAGAGAACCTCGTCAAGACACAAAATATTCAACATTGGCTTTTCAAATGCTTTATGGATAAGATCCTTGAATGATATGAATACACTGCATGATAATAACACAAACGGTAATCTTGTTTCCACAAATTTACATGACACAGTTTCTTGTTGACTCAGATGAGCGGGTTTGGGCGTCTGCATATCTTCTCCTGTGAGCGTAGAGACGAGATCCTCACCAAGGCTGAAGACAACAGCAGAAAATACATCGGCCAGGCCATCAACGTCGCTAAAACCAGCCTGGCCCTCGCTGCTGCTGTGGCCTCCAGGATGGGTCGCTTCAGGTCTCTACTTCTTCTGTTGGCTTCATGGTGTCGTGTGTGATGTTTTATCTTTGAATGTGATTGTGTTCTTCAGAAAGATTATATTTTGAGCTTTCTTTTACACTTAATTACCATGTGTAATGTGTAAGCTTTCTTTTTAACTCAGTTGTCATGTGTAAGCTTTCTTTTTAACTTAGTTGCCATGTGTGAACTTTCTTTTTAACTTAGTTGCCATGTGTGAGCTTTCTTTTTCACGTAATCGTCGTGTTTGCGAAATTTTGTCTTGAATGTGGATGTTGTGTTAAAAGAAGGGTATATTTTGAGATTTCTTTTTGCTTCATGGTGTCGTGTGTACGATGTTTTGGCTATGAATATATTACTGTGTTGAAAGAAGGGTATATTGTGAGACTACTTTTTGCTTTATGGTGTGATGTTTTGCCTGTGAATGTGATTGTGTTCATCAGAAAGATTATAAAGTGAGGTTTCTTTTTCACTTGTCATGTGTGCAACGTTTTGCCTTGAATGGCTGCTGTGTTTGTATAGTAATTTTTACAGGCAGGAGGTAAACTATTGATGATCAAGTAGGTGTTTTTCTAGCTGAATTAATTGGAATTTCAGCTGCGCATTTCCAAAGTGAGAACCAGAATTAAGATTTGTTCCAGGTCTGTGTGAGTTACCTCGTTATTTGTCGTAATTTAATCCTTTCACGACCGAATTATTTTCACACTGATTAAAATATTACGTACACTGATTAAAATATTACCACTTGTACTTATTAATCTTACTAATCCTTATGTAATTTTGCCGTAATTTTGAACGAAACATTTAGAATATAGGAATAAAGGGAATGATTTTTAAAGTTTGCTTGGGACATAGCCCAACAGTAGCGAAAGGGTTAAACCAGAATTTAAGATTTGAAGACTTTCTATATGCAGGAAAACATCAATGAAAATCAGGAAAACTACGCGACTGTACTGAATATAATGAATAAATGCTCTAAAAAGCACTACAGGTTGTGAATCATAGAAATAATGACGATGGGAATGGCGAGGTTTGAATGTAGTATATGTCTGAATAACTCTTTGCATTCCACCTTGTCACTAATGATGAACGAAAGTATACCATCATGAACACACAGTTAGCAAGGTTAATGTTCTACAACAAATATTGTTTATTACGAAGTAGAAAGTGACTTTTTATTATCGTGCTTATCCGTTACTTCACTCGGTTTCCAGTGTTGGAGAGAGAACGAGGAGGTAATTTTTTTTACAAATAATCAACTGGCCAAAATTCAGATTATGATCAAAATTGAAATGCAGTCGTGAATGCATTAGTTGGGTAATGCTGCAGATTGTCAAGAGTTCCGTTGCTTATTATTTATTCGCTTTACAAGAACATCTTTAGTTCTGTTAAACTATACATATTTATGTTGACTTTATATGTGTAGAATGGGTGTCTATTCGCGTTTCATTAACGAAGTACAAGTTCATGAATTTAATACCTGAATGTTTGCCAGTTTGTAAAGCCTTTTTTAACATTTCTTGTGTTCTTTCGGAACTGAATGAAAGTTAAAATTACTACTTCTTTATCGTTCAATGCTTAGATGATTTACTTATCTAAAAATTTATTGAGCATGCTGGCGGTACTGTATTGTATTGCAGCGAGAAAGTTTAGGTTTTCGATGTATTTTCCCTTGCTTTGATAAGTTATTCATTGATTTATCGAGTATTGCATTGTGTTACAGCGAGAAAGTTTAGGTTTCCGTTTTATTCTTGCATGCTTTGGTGATTTATCCACTGATTTACCGAGCACGCTGACAGTACAGCATTGTATCGCGGTATTGCAGCTAGAAAATTTAGGTTTCCGTTTCATTCTTGCATACTTTACTGAAGCATTGATTTACCAATTACGCTGATCATACTGCATTGTATTACAGCGAGGACATCCACCTGACTTCGCTGTGCGAGTTTCCGGTCCAGAAGCTGGTGTCAGTCTCACGTCATCCTCACAGCACCGCCATCGCTGCCTACGAGGGAGGCATGCCAGGGGGTGCCAATTACATGAGCGCTGCTATGGAGGAAAACACGACACTCGTCCGCAGAATATTGGCCTTGACTGAGTCCTGCTTGGTCGAGAGAGACCCTGTAAGCTATGGCCTAGTGACACTCAGGCCTCTCTGTGACATCCACGCTCTTGTCAGATGCCAGCACAACCCACAGCGCCTGGAAATCGAGTGGGTGACTGGGGGTACCAGGGTCTACACGTGCTCTGATCGGGACGCCCTTCTGGCTTCTCTCATGGACGGTGCCAGAGGTTCGGGGCATTTGGGGGTCCACGTCCGCATGTCTCCGAGCGATCCGTACAAGCGACTGGGCCCTGCAAGTTGTCCTGTCAATGAAGAAGTGGAAAGCATGTGCTTGAGGTTTCTACAGCAGCCTGTGATAGGGTGTCCTTTTGCTGAGGCGGTCGAGAGGTTCAACGCAAATGTGCCTTACTCTGGTCTTCTTCATTCCGTGTCTGCGGACGGACTTTTTGCCGAGAATAAAGAGCGACTGATCACTGGCGCTCTCGGTGTGATAGTGATGCGTGGGGAAGACACTCATGCAACCTCCCCTTTAGTTCCTGCCCCTCACTCTAACGCATCTTCCCCTGCATCCACCCCCACCAACGCTCCTGCATCTTCGCCGCTCGTTAACCCTAGCAACGTCATCGCGACGGCCTCCACTAACTCCGCCCCCTCCACAACCACCACCAGCACCGCCACTAACAGCAACACCTCCACCAGCTCGACGACCAGCAGCAGCAGCAGCTCCACCAGTAGCATGAGCATGAGCTCTCAATTCCCCAGCAACGGGGCTGTGGTCAACACGGTTATTTCTTCAGAGGAGCTGCAGGCGCAGTTCCATGCTCTGAGACGCTTGGTGGCTTCCAAAGCAGGCTTTGCGGCACTGACTGCGCTGCCTGGGTGAGTTCTCCTTAGCTCCTTAATGTTTCCTAGCTTGGAGTTCCTAAAGATGCCCTTTATTTTGGCTAGGTTTATGTAATATGGCCATTATTGTGGCCAGGTTTGTGTAATATGCCCATTATTTTGGCCAGGTTTATCAAAGATACCCCTTATTGTGGCCAGATTCATAAAATACGCCCATTGTTGTCAAGATTCATAAAATACTCCTATTATTGTGGCCAGGTTCGTAAAAGATACTATTGTAACCAGGTTTGTGAAATATGTTCATTATTGTGTCCAGATTCATAAAATACGCCCATTATTGTGTGCAGGTTCCGTGAGAAGGTTGGCTTGAAGGTGATCCGTGGCCTGCAGCGCCAGGACGCTGGTGTCACTCACGCCGCCCTAGACCTGCTGTGTGCACTGCTGCAGCCCATGCACGACATGCCTGACCTCAA
>VCRD01002687.1:43325-60391 GCA_006783055.1 Trinorchestia longiramus
TGGACAGCAGTTCAGTAGCTGCCACAGAGTCTGGACAGCAGTTCAGTAGCTGCCACAGAGTCTGGACAGCAGTTCAGTAGCTGCCACAGAGTCTGGACAGCAGTTCAGTAGCTGCCACAGAGTCTGGACAGCAGTTCAGTAGCTGCCACAGAATCTGGACAGTATTCATGATTGTATAGCTGATGTTTTAAAAAAATTAACTTCTTGAGTTTCTCTCAATGACAATACTGGTTGTGTCGTGTGCCTTTGACAATTTGTGCTCTTAATTTGTACTCTTGCTCTGCTAGAAAATATTGCAAATTGCGTTTGTCTGCAGATTGTTGTCCATGAATAAGATCTCAGACTAAGGAGTGCTGAACTCACGTACTTCCCTTTTTCTACTATCCTTGTTGAGATATGCTAATTAATTTTTTGAGTGAAGGGCGGATTATGAAATAGCGAAACATTGTCTTGTTGAACTATGATATTGAAATGCGAAGCTGTTAATATGAAGCATCTCAACTTATTGTTTGGTCATCTCATATCATTTATATTTTCAGTGATGCGTTGTATTTCTTGGTTGACTAAACGCAGTAAATGTGCTGTGACAATAGAAAGTGACTCTGCAATACCTAGCAAAAATTACGTTAACTTTAATGCAATACATCGAAATTGCACCAACACTATAGTATTTTCTCTTTGGTATCAAGACTTCATTCTCTTTTAGGGATCAAGACTTCATTCTCTGTTACGCATCAAGACTTCATTCTCTGTTAGGCATCAAGACTTCATTCTCTGTTAGGCATCAAGACTTCATTCTCTTTTAGGGATCAAGACTTCATTCTCTTTTAGGCATCAAGACTTCATTCTCTGTTAGGTTTCTGGATTTAATTCTCTCTAAGGTATCAAGACTTCATTTCCTATTTAATAGTGCTGTAGATCATGTCTATGACCGTAATATCGCTGTAGACCATGTTCATGTCCGTATTATTTAAGCTGCTTCACCGATGATGTTTGACTTGCTTCAGGTAATTTGGAATCGCGAGATGCGGCGCTACATGATCCAAAAACTGGCATCACATCTGGCTGACTTCACACCTCGCCTTGTGAGCAACATACGTGCTCAGTACCAGTACTGCCCCATCCCTCACATCACCTATCCCCAGCTCGACAGTGAGCTCTTCTGCGATATCTACTACCTCAAACACCTCTGCGATACTCAGAAGTTTCCAGACTGGCCCATCAAAGACCCCGTGAGTTGTATTTGCTGAATGTCATTGTTTTGCTTTATAACTTTCTTTTTTCAAAGCGCTTTGCTTTGAAAAAACAAAGGTATGTTGCTGCACCCTGTAGTTACGACAAGAAGTACCTCTGTGACACCTGCCAGTATATATCAAAGACCCTGTGAGTTCTGTGTTTTAAGAATAGGATTAAAAACACCCATGTGACTTCTCCAAGTTCTTTTCAAAGATCCTGTGTTTACGTGTTGTATCCTTGTGTCAAGTTCATATCTACTGGACTATGTCCCTCAAGCATTGAATAATCATCACAGTTTCTATGCTCACTGCCATTTCCTTAAAAATGTATGACCCTAAAGCTTGAGTAACTGCTTCTTTATACCGTGCATCACTGCTGAGATTGCTTTTGTTGTGGCTGCGGTGGTCAAACTAGGAATATGTATAATAATAATAATATGATAATGGATAACAGTAATGATAATCTTGACTTTGTGTTGCGGTTGTGTGCAGGTGTCCCTCCTGAAGAAGGTGCTGGGGGCGTGGCGGAGTGAGGTAGAGAAACAGCCATCAAGCATGAGTGTGGATGAGGCCTACACAGAGCTCGAGCTACCCATAGGGGAGCGTCATAAAGACGAGGCAGTGCGCCATGCTTACCTCAAACTCGCCCAGAAATATCATCCTGACAAGAACCCTAACGGCAGGGTCAGTGGGGCTGGGTGGTCACTGTAACTCGAAACCTGAAAAAAGTGTGACACCTGAAGGTGTTAAATTGAAGCTGAGTTTTTCTTCTGGCTGAGTGATAACCTAACCGAAATTAACGTAACGTTATGGGAATTATAATCACAGTTGAAGGTATCGAATCTTGTAGATGGAAACATCATATTGGGTAAACATGCATATGAATATTATGAATAAAAGTAGACTTTAATAATTTCTAGTTACACGCATCATCTAATAGAAAACGAACATTGAATGATCTCCAATACTAATTGTTGAATTTTGCCTAGTTGATGAGCGGGATGTAATTCAAAATTGCTGTACTTTTTTACACGTATTTACCATAGAGAACGAAGGTAAACTTGATTTTATTTTAATGCATTGAATTAGTTAATTCTATGCATTTTTTATTTAGCTTTAGGTGGCTTTTTATGACTCGTATCTTTCCCGCTGTCAATGTATTTTTTATTCAAAGAAAAACGAATTAATTTTCAGTGTGGTTCAGTGTTCCTTACATGGTTTTCCCCTATTGTACATGTATCTTCATTTCTCATAACTTTTGATATCGTTAGGTCTATATTTTACTGCCATTACTAGGAGAAGAATATGAAGACTTTCTTTCGTGGTATTTAATTTTCTAAAATTTAATATACTTTTCTTCAATTTAGCTCATTAAACTTGAATCTATACCAACAAACACTGACCGATACAAAAATCTGTGTACTGTGTAGTCAAAGATTTAGCATAATTCTTTTGGGACAGTCTTCACATCTACTTGTATAATACAAAGTGTATCTCCATCTCTGTCTCTCTCTCTCTCTTTATCTGTGTGTCCGTCTCATTTCTTCCAATCTATTTCTGCAGAAAAATTATTGAACTGAAATCAGAATCTAAAGTAAATAACTACTTTGACTCCTGTTCCCGTTACTCTATTAAACATGTATATATAATTCATATGTAAAAGTGAAAACGTATTTTATTTCATAGATCCTTAATTTTATTACATTTAAACCGTGAAACTTTTGTGGCAATATTACCAGTAAATAAGATACAGAATGGAAATAAACCGTAGAATTTTCACGGCCATGTTATCGTAGGTAAGATACAGAATGGAAGTAGACCGTGGTGTTTTCAAGGCCATGTTATCTTTCGATAAGATACAGAATGAAAGTAAACTGGAATTTTCACGGTGAATTATCTAGTGTTGTACAATTTTACCGTTGTTTTCCAGGCTCGATTTGAGAGCGTGAAGCGCGCCTACGAGTTCCTGTGCAGTCGTGTAGCTCACAGCGGCGTGTCAGGTCCTGACCCCCGCAACATTCTGCTTATGATCTCCACACAGAGCATCCTGTTCGCACGCTACTCCAGTGGTGAGTGTGGTGCTTCAGTGGTGAGTGTGGTGCTCCAGTGGTGAGTGTGGTGCTCCAGTGGTGAGTGTGGTGCTCCAGTGGTGAGTATGGTGCTGAGCTTGAACCAGTTGTGGCTAAAATATTTGACTTTTTAACTTGGCTACCTAACTTTTACTGCTGAACATGACATTTTTTGAGAGTTCTATGACTGGTGGGTGCAGTGCTGGGCTCATAAATACTTTGGGTTTTATCTTATCACATTTCGTCAAAAGAGGACATCAGTGTCTTTTTGGTTGGTAAAGAGTTAAAGAATGTATTACACCATCCTGATAACTTAGATACTTATTTCGGTTTCCTCTAAAACGTGTGACTCTAGAACTTGAATCACTATCTCCTGATACCGTGTATCACTGCTGAGAACACTTTTGTTGTGGTTGCTGTAGTTAAACTAAGAATATAATAATAATGATAAAGAATGTGTTATCCAACACAGTCATTGGCTGCAGTAACAAAGTTGAAGGGCTTCCAATGATTGATGAATCTACTCATTGCTATTTCTTCCTCCGGTGTCACCTGAAGTCTAAAGTTTTCATTGCTACACAAAAAGCCTTGAAAGAATTTAGGGAGACAATTTTCCACGAATTTTAGCTTCTAAATAATGACCGACCACTGGAAATAATATCGAAACCAGGAGAGCGTGTACAAAAAAAGGGTCTTCTTTTGTAGAAGTAGAAGTCTGTATACAGAAGTCTGTATTTCATTACCAACTTTTGCAAAATTCTTTTAAGCATATAAAAGACTAAGATTCGCATGATGAAATAGGCAAATATTAATCGAATTGGGAATATTTTAAAGTAAAGTATGTATTTTTTAGGGGACCCCTGTTGTCTTGGTATTATTGCTACAGAGACAGGCGCATTTTGTGGTAATGTTTTGGCATTATTACTACAGCAACAGACGCATTTTGTATTGATATTTTATGCATTTTCACGATGGGGACAGCTCTATTGTCACAAATATTTAAACATTGACTCTAACTATGACTTGACAATGAATCCTGAAAGATATTACTCAGGCAAGAATAATATAATTCACTATAATTATATCATTATATAATCATTATCACATATTATAATTTAATACTACATTACACAATTTCATATTTATTTCGTATTCATTATGCAAGAACAAAGAACAACATAATAAACTGGCAAGAATGAATTAGATACCTTGTGTTGCAGTGCTGTCTGCCTACAAGTACGCTGGCTACCCCATGCTGCTCAAGACCATCCAGCTGGAGAGTGCTGATGACGATCTGTTCAGCAAGGAGACCTCACTTTTGGGGGCGTCAGCCGAGCTCTGCTACCACACCATCAATTGCTGTGCTCTCAATGCCCAGGAGTTGTGCAGGGAGCGCGGGCTGGAGGTTAGTACAGGGGCTGTGTGTGGTGTTGAATTGCTTGTGGCAGTGTGTGGTGTTGAATTGCTTGTGGCAGTGTGTGGTGTTGAAATGCTTGTGGCAGTGTGTGGTGTTGAATTGCTTGTGGCAGTGTGTGGTGTTGAATTGCTTGTGGCAGTGTGTGGTGTTGAATTGCTTGTGGCAGCGTGTAGTGTTGCCACAGTGTGTAGTGTTGCCACAGTGTGTAGTGTTGCCACAGTGTGTAGTGTTGCCACAGTGTGTAGTGTTGCCACAGTGTGTAGTGTTGCCACAGTGTGTAGTGTTGCCACAGTGTGAAGTGTTGCCACAGTGTGTGGTCTCGAAATGCTTGTGGTATAGAAGAGGGATTTTACTGGCATAAAAAATTTTGCATTATTGCGTCCATTGCCTTTCTCTTAAAACCCACGATGTGTTAAAGTCTACCTCGTTTTTACATATGCCTCTTCTCTTTCTTGCTTGTATCTTTCAAGATTTTAAGCGAGGGTTTGCCCTGTTTCGTGTGTGCAGATTGTGCAAGAGGAGTACAACAGGTGTTTGACTGTACTGTACGTATGTCAACACCTGACCTGTTTTGTACGTGCAGATCGTGCAAACCTGACCTGTTTTGTGCATGCAGGTCGTGCAAGATATGAACCTGACCAGTTTTGTGCGTGCAGATTGTGCAAGAGGCGTACAGCAGATGTGTAAGTGTACTGACCAGCGCACAACACACAAGTGCGTTGGCGGTGGAGGTGTGTGTGAACACTGCTAAATGCTTTACTGCTGCCGCTGCCTTCGCTCAATGCCGAGCACGCATCATCGAGATGCCCTCCTTCACCAAAAACTTGTGCTACACCCTCTACTACAAGGTGAGCTCCTGGTAGCTGTGATACTTGTTCCTATTTCCTCTAAAACGTTTGACTCTAAAACTTAAATGACTACCTCCTGATACCGTGCATCACTGCTGAGATCGCTTTTGTTGTGGCTGCGGTGGTTAAACCAGGAATGTATTATCAGTAATAATAAAAGCTTCTAAAGAAGAGGGCTACTCTCCAGTACTATTCTTTTGTTTTGTTAAAAGCTTCTAAATAATAGGGCTGCTCTCCACTACTATTCTGCTGTTCGAGACCTGCAACCGCCGTGGTCTGTTCGTGCTTGACCATCGGCGGCTAGAATTACGGCTTGGGACTTGGGTATCGACCCAAGAATGGACCAAACAGCTTGTTCCTAATGCCTCATTTTCTACTATTGTATAACTGGGTAATAATAATAATCTGGCATTAACGGTTTAACTGGAGCACCTCAACACCTACAGGATCAGCCAGACCTGAGCCTGGCTGGAGTGCATTGCTGCGGGGCGCTGGCTGTGGACTCCATGCTGCAGATGAGTCTCCTGAAGGCGGGGGTCCTCTGGCACCTGCTGCCACGCCTCTTCCTCTACGACTACACCCTGGACGAGGGCGGCGTCAGCAAGGAAGGACGCTCCAACACACAGGTGCTGAGTCTGTTATGTCTTCCGCAACGTGCATTTAAGATAAAACTCCGTGAAACTGAGTTTTATCGGATTTTTCACTTGTGTATCTGAGATAAAATTCTGTAATACAAAGTTTTATGCCGTCTATAACCTTGTTTCTCAGACTTACGAAATGACTTTTTCAAATGTTTCATAACTTTGTCCCCCCCCAACGAACACTGTGTGGATGTCAGAGGTATCTATGAACCCCTTGTGGATGTCTGAGGTATCCATGAACTCTTGTGGATGTCTGAGGTATCTATGAACCCCTTGTGGATGTCTGAGGTATCTATGAACCCCTGTGGATGTCAGAGGTATCCATGAACTCTTGTGGATGTCTGAGGTATCTATGAACCCCTTGTGGATGTCAGAGGTATCTATGAACCCCTTGTGGATGTCAGAGGTATCCATGAGTTCACTGGCTTAAAATTAATAGCTTCAGAGCTTATTCATGATGTCGATAAGAAAATATTTCTTTGTTTATTCATCGAGTAGTTATTTTGTTTCAATTTGAATTCTCGGTGTTTGAAAATGTTTAATCCTGCAAAATGCTCTCAATAGTCTTTAACATAGAAAGATTCTTAAATGAAAATGTATTACAGCTTTAAATTTAAAGCAACGACCTGTTATGCTTTTACAGCTTTTACAGAAACTGATCAAGAAATGGGATTTGGGATTTCTCTACTCGGTCCATTTCTTCAATTCTTAGTATAGTTGATATTTTAAAAAACCTGTTGTCCGTGATAAAATGGCGTGTAGTGCTTTTCATATCTATGAGTATGTTTAGTTATATTTTGTGACTGATTTCGATGATTATTCTCGATGATAAGCACGGTACCACAATTTATATCGATTTAGGATTATTACTTCACTAGTAAACCCACATGTGAATTTTTTTCGTGTTTTTGACTGAATTTTTCGTTTGGTTTGCCAGTGGACGCGGGCTTAGCGAAGGAGTTTCCACATTGAAGGATGTGCCTTTGGTATCCACAATACAATGCTTACAATACATGTATACCCTACCGAATTTCCTCCTATCTAAATCCTTAAGAGCGTCACAGAGACACGGACCAAGCAAGCAACACGCTGTGTATTATAATGTAGTGGAATAAAATTGGATTATTTGTGAGCAGGAAGTAATCAACACTATCAGTATCGCGTCGCTGAAAGCGTGCGGACGATTGGCTGGCCTCTATTCGTCAACTCCTTCTACCGACGAGCTGCTGACCAATGGAGAGGCACCAATTAACGACTCCACTGTTCACAACACCGTCATCGCCAACGCTTTACGATCCATGCTCACTCCTTACGTCGTGTCACAAATTCCCATCAAGACTCCACAGGAGGTGAGTGTACATTTTCATGAATTTGTGCACATTTATTGTATGTGTAGAATAGAACATGGCAATACAAACGAGCTGTTTGGCCCATTCTTGGGTTGATACCCAAGTCCCATGCCGTAGATAACCAAGTCCCATGCCGTAGATAACCAAGTCCCATGCCCTATGTACAGGATCTTCAAAAAGTAATACGAAAACCACATACAGGGTGTCCTAAAAAAATGTATACATTTCTAACAGACTGTAGTTTGAATACCACTGGTGCTAGGAGGCTGGGACAGAAAAAGCAAGATCTAAAGTTTTATTTTATATTCAGAAAACGTTGTTCACCACTTTATGAATGCCATTAGTATTCAAGCTACAGCCTTTTAAAAATGTATACATTTTTGGGGGACAACCTGTACACATAAACTCGTTTGAATATTATAACAAATTGGGCCACAATTTGCTATTAAAACGGTGCCAAGTTTACGTTAGATTGACTTGTAAAGTGTTTGAATAATTTTTATTAGAATATTATCGTTTTCTTCATGGAACACCCGCTTGTTACTTCAGGATCATTGAAGCAAGCATCTGCAACTGTGTGTCTCTGTTCTAACACTTCCCATAACAGTTCATTTGTGATGTTTCTAGTAGAATATTAATAAACCCACACGTGAAAATTCACATGTTTTTACTGATTTTTTTCGTTTGCTTTGCCAGTGGACGTGGGATTTGTGAAGGAGTTTCCACATTGAAGGATGTGCCTTTGGTATCCACAATGCAATGCTTACAATACATGTATACCTTAACGAACTTCCTCCTATCTAAATCCTTAAGAGCGTCACAGAGAGACAGACCAAGCAAGCAACAAACTGGGTATTATTATATAGTGGGACTAGAGCTGTTTCTTGAGATTTTAGCCTAGAAGCTCTATTTTTATTCTCCATGTCGAAGCACGATTCTTTTGGTGATAATATATTTCTGATGTCACCTCTTGTACATTCATTTAACGACTTTACTTGAAATTCTTTTTAATATTTGGCTGTGGTCAGTTGACATTGATTTGCTCCCGCTTTACCTAATCACCCTCGATTTAAACTATTTTCAGTATATATTTTCATCCCTAGAGACTCTCGATTTTGATACTTCAAATATTTTGGTTGGTAACTAGTGCTCCTAATTGAATAAATATGCTCTTATCGCCATAGACTCTGTCGCTAATGGTACCTCAAATATTTCGCTGGTACAAATACTCCCGTAACAAATGCTCTCATGTGACCACATTGTTATTCATTTATTTACGAGCCTTGTGATGTTTCAGGTGCTAAAAATGCTGACCAGCAACGTAGAGAGCCCCTACTTGCTGTGGGACAACAGCACACGGGTACAACTGCTTGACTACCTGGAGCAGAACTGCACACAACATGTGCGCACCGGGGAGAGCGACCACACGTTTGGATCTGAGTTTGTGTTCGATGCACACAAGGACGAACTCATCATTGGAGGCGTGTTTGTGCGCGTATACAACGAGCAGCCTTCATACCCCATTGAGGTGTGTAGTCGTGCGTGTTTGTGTTGAATTAGTGTGTAGTGACTGTTGTGCTGCGTGTTGTGGGGGCGGTGGTACGTGTTATGCTGCGTGTTGTGGGAGCTGTGCTGCGTGTTATGCTGCTTGTGGTGCGTGTGCTACCTAAGACAAGTCAGTATTGAGAAACACAGAGTATTCACACGAGTTTCAACCTGTTCGTGGTTTTCCTCGTCAATTGACGTGAAATTTTTTGACTTCTTCAGCTTGGTTATATCCTCGTCATTCTGGTAAGAGGAAGAATGATACATCTAGTGCATCACAAACTAGTCAGAGTTTATCAAGTTCTTTGTTTCTGAGGTGTTTTTTGGTGGTTTGAGGTGGGAAATACATTTTTTCTAATTTTCGTACCCACAGGAGGAACATTATGTGTATATTAATGTGACCACGAACAGGTTAATAAGGAAATATTATCAATAATCTTTGTATCTTGCAGCTGTTACTAGGGACTGCAAATGGATGTACAGATGTTGTGTGACCATGGAAATTCTACTTTCCATAATGTTTACTCTTGAGATATGTAAGCCGTCTAATTTTGCTTCCAGTTATGACACCATCCTGACAACTTCGATACTTATTCCCATTTCCTCTAGACGCGTGACTCTGAAACTTAAATGACTATCTCCTGATACTATCTATCACTGCTGAGATCGCTTTTGTTGTGGCTGCGGTGCTTAAACCAGGAATATAATAACTATTAGACCCACACGTGAAAATTCACGTGTTTAATACTGACTTTTTCGTTTGATTTGCCAGTGGAAGCGGGCTTTGCGAAGGAGTTTACACATTGAAGGATGTGCCTTTGGTATCCACAATACAATGCTTACAATACATGTATACCCTATCGAATTTCCTCCTATCTAAATCCTTAAGAGCGTCACAGAGAGACGGACGGTCACAGATGTTGTGTGCTGTGCAGGACCCGAAGCAGCTGTGCCAAGATCTGCTGCAGTACGTGGGAGGGGCGTGTCAATACGTACACTCCTTGCTCTCCATGGGTGGTGGGACCTCGGGGACGCAGGGGGACAGTGGGACCCGGCTGGCCGATGTGGCCCAGGCTCTGCACGCTCTGCACAATGTCTGCACAGCCAACCCAGGTACACACAATGTCTGCACAGCCAACCCAGGTACACACAATGTCTGCACAGCCAACCCCACGTACACACAATATCTGCACAATTTTCATCCTTTTTCCATACCTTCCTGCATGTTATTTCATACACTGGTGGACGTACTTAGTGCTTCTTCTCTAGTATGCATACTCGGTTTAGAAACTTCCTCAATGTACATCACTATTTTCGTCAGTTTCTGTGCTGCATTTTAATAACCGTTGAAATTTCGGCTTTTGTTCTCTCTTTTATCTTCCATGTTGTCGTCTTCTGGTGTAGCCAGTCCTTCTCGACGTGTCAATTCAAATTATTTAAGTTTTATAGAATCAATCACCACACCAGCTTGGTCGACTGGTGAGCGAGTCTGCTTTCGAGCGGGAAGACCCGGGTTCGAATCCCGCTGCCGACATGGTAGACGCGGCTAGAAATACGGCATGGGACTTGGGTAAACAACCGAATAATTATCGAAGTAATTATCTGACCCAAGAATGGGCCAGAAGGTTCGTTCCTATAGCCTCATTCTATTCTATTCTAAATATTGTGGACAAGGGAATGTTGTACTCAAAAGATGGTTTTTAGGACGAATGCAGACGTTAACTCAACTAAACCTCTTCTTAATTAACCTATTAATGCCAGATAGGAACATATGTGCCTAGAGATAATCATTCCCTTTAGTCTCATATTCTAAATGTTTCCTTCAAAATTACGGTAGAATTACATAAAAATTAGTAAAGATGAGTGGTAATTTTCGCAATATTTTGATGTCTGAAATTAATTTGGTCGTTAAAGGGTTAAGACAGTTGGCTGAAAACTTATCGAGTTACTATGGTGTTTTTGTTGGTTCTTTTTATGATGATTTATTTTTCCGTCTCCTGACCAATACGACAAAAGTCTCCTGACCAATACGACAAAAGTCTCCTGACCAATACGACAGTGCACGAAGGCCTAACAAAAACAAAACTTTCAGACTGACGCTTTAATTCTTAGTTACTTCACTGAGTCTTCAACAGCATTGCTAAAATCTGTAGTTTATTGCATCATGAATTACGGTGTTCATTACATTATTTCAATTTATTCATGATTAGAAGCTGTAATGATAAGCTTTGTTCTTTGGAAATCATTTTCCTTCTCAACCTTTTTCAGTTAAAACACTAAAATCTGGTACATGTTTTAGTAGCTTTTTATTGTTTATTAAAAATTCAGCTTGTTTGCGCATCCACACCACCAATGTTGAATGTTGTCTTCCTTGCCTGTTTATAGGATGTTGCTTCTGATCCCTGCGTACCTTCTTATTTATTGCTATTTATTTCTTGTTAGCTGAAGCACTGCAGGCGAACTGCTCTAACACGCAAGGCAGTTTTCATTTTCATTGCTTCCATTAACGGCAAAATAGCCGGAAAATCAGTCTATCACAACAACCTCAAAGAACATTTGAAAACTAGATCAATTATCTTTGGTTTCACAGCGTCATGAAATGCAGTTTCCATATTCGTGGTGTCCGTGAGCGGCAAAATAACCAGAAAATCAGTTTATCATAATAGCTTCAATGAGCTCTGAGAACTAAGTCACGTTACCGTGACTCATTATTGGTAACTAGATACGTCCCGTGGAAATTTTACGGATTAGATTTGACTAATTTGAAATTATTATTAAGACGAATGTATTTGAAACTTAGACGAATTATTGTTTTAAACTAACATTTTTCATGAATGTATACAGAAATAACATTCTGTATCCTATCTACCGATAACATGGCCGTACAGTAGAAAAAGGCCAATAACTGGGAAAAATGGTGTATTTTATAGAAATACGGCGTCTTTGGTCCACAATACAATGCTCATAATGCATGCATACCCGTTCTGATTTCAGTTCAATAATTTTACTTCAGTAATAGATTTGAAGAAATGGGACGTACACAAACAGAGAGAAAGAAAACGATGGAGATACGCTGTGGATTACATATAAGGATTTTTGGACTAATTCTTGCCTAGGGTACTGCCCATTACAAAGCGTGTAGAGCAGTACGCCTTGTGATGCTCCTGTGCATGCCCCTCTCACTTGACCTCGCCACACAGGGCGGTCGTCTGGTAACCTGGAGGCTACTGACGGCGAGCATGTGCCTGGTGAGTGCATGCAATATTTGCACTTGATAGGGGTGTCGCATCAACATTTTTGTTATTCATGTGATGTTATTGTGTAGAGGTAGTGTTATTCATGTGATATTACTGTGTACAGGTAGCATTGACAGAAGCTGTCAATAGCTTACGCAAGACAGTCAGTTAGTGAATAAATGGCTGCATTA
Source organism: Trinorchestia longiramus (assembly GCA_006783055.1). Lineage (NCBI taxonomy): Eukaryota > Metazoa > Arthropoda > Malacostraca > Amphipoda > Talitridae > Trinorchestia > Trinorchestia longiramus. The sequence goes on from VCRD01002687.1 coordinate 55,857, forward strand.
GAGGTGTGTGCAGAGTCGTGCTGGATGTGCAGAGTGTGCAATGTGGTGCCCTGTGTGCAGAATGGTACCCTGTGTACAGAGTGGTTGCGGAATGGTGCAGAGTGGTGCTGTGTGTGCAGAGTGTGCAGAGTATTACCGGGTGGGCAGTGTTACCGTGTGCAGGTGTTATCCCTGCTGAGATCGCTTCTGTTGTGGCTGCGGTGGTTAAACTAGCAATATAATACTACTACTACTACTACTAATAATAATAAACACTATATTATAAAACCCCAGGTGTCTCTTTAAATAAAAAAATTTATACATTTTTGTGTGTAATTTCTCATGTTATTACAATAGGAATCTCCCTCAAATGCTGATAGTTAAATCCGTAAACTTTTAGGTAAATAGATTCTTAGCCACTGGAGTTGAATCCGTAGACTTTCTGATTAGGTCTGAGAATTTGTTGCTTCAAGTTCTTCCTTCATATGCATGATATTAAAACCCGTTATTTTTAACACACTAGCAATAATAATGTGTGCAGGTGTGGAGCTGCAGTGCATCGGGCACTTCAGACTGCTGCTGTCGTTGTTGGGACTGGAGTGCAGTGCGAGCAGTGCTGTGCAGCGGTGCAGTGCTGTGCAGGAGACCGTGGCTGTGCAGCGAGCTGTGCTCCGTCTTCTATCCGTCGTGGCGGCCAATGCTGAATGTGTGGCGGACATTGCGGCCTCCCAGGTGATGGTGGCCGCCCAGTGGTGCTGGTGGTGGTCTAGTGGCTGCCTAGTGGTGGTAGCATTCTATACAATTACTAGTGCCACTTAATCGTAGTGTTCTATACAATTACTAGTGCTAGTTAATAGTTGTATTCTATACAATTACTAGTACCAGTTAATGGTAGTGTTCTATACAATTACTAGTACTAGTTAATGGTAGTATTCTATACAATTATGAACGACAGATAAGTACAGGCATTGTATCTGTTGTATTCTATTCTGTTGTATTCTATTCTATCCTATTCTATTTTACTTTATTCTATTCTGTATAATAATAATAATGTATTGTGGCAGGTGGTGGTGTATCTGCTGCTTGCGCTGCACTGCCGTCAACTGGCTGAGGAGCGACCTCTCACCCTCACCATCCTACACGCCCTTGTCAGCAGCACCAGCGTCGTCAAGGAGATCCTCAGTAAAGGTCCTGACTGCTCCAGAAAAAAGAGCCACTTTATGAGCTTGATTTTGGTAGATTTAGAGTAGAATAGGGCAGTAGAAACGAGCTGTTTGGCCCATTCGTGAGATGAGACGTAAGTTCTATGTCCTTTGAAGTAAGGGCATCAATCAGTGGCAACTGTATTGAATGGAATAGAATAAGGCATTAGACACGAGCTGTTTGGTCCATTCTTGGGTTGATACCCAAGTCCCATGCCGTCTAAAGTAAACGCATCAATCATGCCCGGACATCTTAATTCTGTAAGTCAATTCAGTCACGTACACGCACTTCACCTACGCACAGGCATTTCAGTCACGCGCTTTTATCTCGATCATACACTGGCCCTGGCAGTTAAGGACATATTTCCGACGGGGAAAATAAGGGAGAATTGAAGTTTCTATCAGCCAGTTTAGAATCTGGTGAATTTTTAATGTTATTTTTTATAAAAAAGTTGTTTCATTTCAACTTGAAATTTGCTGTAAGGGGCTGGAAATCGGTGACTCAGAGAGGAGTAGAGTTTCTATGAGCCGGTTTGGATTCTGTTGAATTTTGTGTTCTGTTTGTATATAAAAAATTTGTTTCACTTCATCTTGAAATTTGCTGTATGGGGCAATTGGGGGATTTCAAAATTGAAGTAAAGGATTGGACAGGGCTCTGGTTTTAGCTCATTGGATCTGAATTTGTTTTCAAAACGACACTTAGCTAAGGTTCGTGATTCTGAAAAATGAGTTGTTACAGGATGTACCTTATTAGTTGTTTCTAATGGAACGTAATCCTTAATACATCGCGAAATTACTTTGCAAAATAAAGCAGATACTTTTTTATCGTTTGAGATCATTAATTGCTGCCTTCTGTGGCCTGTTAGGAAAAATTAAAAAATATATATGTATGTAAATACGACTATATATGTATGTAAATATATGTGTTACAGGGGGTGTGCTGTACTTGCTGAACATTTTCTGCTCTGACGATGCCATGCCTGCTGTAAGAGAGAAAACAGGTGAGATCCTTAAAAACACCAGCATAACTACCTTAATCCTTCAATGTATGGCGTGCCAAATACGGCACATACCTTTCTTCGTCTAAAATCATATTACCTTATTTGACGGCATATACGACGCACTTTTTTCTAAAATTTTGGTTCGAAAAATCGTCCTGCGTCTTATACAGCGCAGGCAGTTTTTTCCTGACTGTGACTTGCTGAAATGAGGGTGCGTCTTGTACGCCCGTGCGTCTTGTACGCCCGTGCGTATACCCACCAAACCATAAAATCGTCCACGTATTGTATGAATACTTATGTTAAAACGAAATTACGGTTGCCTGTGCGTGAAGGGTAGTTGCCTGTGTCTTTTGGCTGCATTACTGACTCAACTCTTGCTACAGGCGAGCTGCTGGGCAGCCTGACGTGCGACCGCCTGCTTGGACAACGAATTCGCCTGCTGCTACTGAACTACCTGCAGCTGCCGTCTAGTTTGGTAGATCACTTTAGAGACACGCCTGCTACGGCCCTACACATGTTCCAAACCACTCAGGAAAATCCTGATCTCATCTGGACTGACGAATCCAGAGATAAACTCCGAAACACCGTGCGGGATATGGTTGAGAGGTGGGCGCTGGTGTAGTGAGAGGTGGGCGCTGGTGTAGTGAGAGGTGGGCTGTGCATGTATCCTCTTAAAAAAATGTTATTTTGTGTTTAAAAATTGCTTGTTAATTGAATAGCTTAAAATAATGAAAAAAAATTATGAAACACGTTAGAAAATCTTTTTCGATGGGGTTGCAAGATTGAAAGGTTCAAATTTCTAATAAAAAATATGGTAAAAATTTAAATTGTAATTAAAATTGAGTTATTTAAATTATGATTAAAAACACGTTGAGAAGAATGAGTTGCTAAATAAAGAGGGTATTAGATGGAAGATACTAGGATTTTCACGATGAAGATTTTTGTATTAACTGCATGCCTGATACTTGTGTTTATTATTTTTCTTTTTTGTTTCCTGACACTCCCTCGTGCTGACAGGTTATATGCACAGCAACGTCAGGACCCAAACTCAGACCACTCCGTCCCGGAGAGTGCCTTTGCGGCGCCCTCTTCTTCAGGAGCTGCAGAGGGCGCGGAGCTGGTGCTGGGAGGCGTGTATGTGCGTCTCCTACAGGCAAACCCATCCTGGACACTCAGGAAACCCAAGGTCTTCGTGACGGAGCTCTTCGATGCCCTACTCCGGCTCTGCGCTAACCCTTCTGCTAACTCTGTAAGCTTTGTGTACTCTGTGTACTGCAGCCTGACAGCTCTGTAAGCTCTGTGTACTACATCCTGACAGCTCTGTGTACTCTGTGTACTGCAGCCTGACAGCTCTGTAAGCTCTGTAAGCTCTGTGTACTACATCCTGACAGCTCTGTAAGCTCTGTGTACTACATCCTGACAGCTCTGTGAGCTCTGTGTACTACATCCTGACAGCTCTGTGTACTCTGTGTACTACATTCTGACAGCTCTGTGTGCATCCACAGCCTGACAGCTGTCTTATTTAGGATCACATAAAAATAGCTTTGTTTTATTTAGGCGCATTCGAATATTCACTGTATTTCTGATGACCTACTGAAACTTATGGTACATATGTATGTATATACAGGGTGCAGCAACATCACTTCCTTTTTTTTGAAAGGAACTTCCTTTGAAAAAAGGAAGTGATGTTGCTGCACCCTGTAGTCAGCTAGTAAACAAATTACCCGAGTTGTCGTTAGTCCCCAAAGAGTGTGGCAACACAACTTCCTTTTTTTGAAAGGAACTTCTTTTGATGAAAGGAAGTCATATTGCTGCACCCTGTATTTCGATCACCTCCTTCAGGCGGACCTGGAGCTGGTGGTGAACACCCTGGTGTCGGTGCTGGGGGCACAGCGGAACCTGCTGGATTTCTTACCCTCTATGGGGCATCTGCCTCGGTTGGTGGAGGTGCTGAGGGCGCATAACACCAACGCTGTCAGAGCTGCTGTGCTCGCTGTCCATCAGTGCTCCTTCTCCAAGGTGCTTAAACTAGGAATATAATGATAATGGACTTCCGGTAACTGGCTTTATTGAATGTTAATTTCCTGAGTTGTACCACCGGTAACTGGTTTTGTTTTATTTCATAAGGTTGATGTTGATAATAATGATGGGAATGTGGATAACGAAGTCCTTGCTATTATTCAGGTATGCTGCACGCAACATGAATCCACAACGAGTTTTATTATATTGTATAAGGTTGATGATAATAATATGAATGTTGATAACAAAGTCCTGTCTGTTGTTCAGGTATGCTGCACAGATCTACAGTCAACACCGGTGTTATCGAGCGTCATGGCAGCAGCCCGGTCCCGTG